>CATIWM010341534.1:0-30403 GCA_949671775.1 Mallotus repandus | reverse complement strand
AAATAATAAAAATGCAATTAATATAATAAAAATGATACAAATGCATAATTTTTACCATAAAAATGTAAACTTTATGATAAAAATAATAAATTTATCAAAAAAGAAAATAAAAGTAATAAAAATAATAAAAATGTAATTAATATAATTATAATGATAAAAATGCAATTTTTACTATAAAAATATAAACTTTATGATGAAAATAGCAAATTTGTCAAAAAGAAAATAAAAATGTCAAAAATATTAGAAATGCAATTAACATAATAAAAATGGTAAAAATAAATGCAATTTTTATTATAAAAATGTAAACTTTATGATAAAAATAGAAAATTTATCAAAAAAAAGGGAAAATAAAATGCAATTAATACAATAAAAATTATAAAAATGTAATTTTTACCATCAAAATGTGAACTTTATGATTAAAATAGCAAATTTCATCAAAAAATGAAATAAAATGACAAAAATAATAAAGAAGCAAAAATAATAATAAAAATGCAAACTTTAGCACCAAAATACCCATTTTATATAAAATAGAGAAAATGATGCAAAAATGGTAAAAATGAACAATTAATGCAAAAATGACGCAAACACTACCAAAATCAAACCCGAACTACCTACTCCTTCAACATATCTTATTCAAACTTCAAAATCACCACAAAATCACAAATTCATCACAAGACAATAAATAATTAAAGTAAAATGCAAAAATGATAAAAAAAAAGAAAGAAGAAAAGAGTAGGAGAAGAGGAGAAAATCATATGAAATGCAAAATTTTATATAAAAGAGTTTGGAGATCCTCAGAAGGACCGGGAATACCCTAGAAGCGCGCTTTGAATAAGATGATACTTTGTTTGGTAAAAGGAGTGCTAAATAATCCTAAAAGAAGTAAAAAAAATGGGTGTTTGGTGTTTGGATTTGGGTCACCACTAGTAGTTCACCTTGATTAACAAGGATTTTAGGTTAATAATCAGTCGTAACTTCATCCCAAAATAGCATCCTTCTCTCTCTCTAAACTGTGTTTTTTTAAGGTTCCAAAAAAAAGTCCCTTAAAAAGGGCAAAAATTGAGTTTTTATAGATCTAGAGGCCTGACCCACGAGTGTGGGTCATTTGGACCACACATGTGGGTTATGAGCCTTAACCCATGAGTGTGGGTCAAATGACCTACAATTATGGGTCACTGACCTATGAGTGTGGGTCAAAGCCCTAACCCAAGAATGTGGGTCACTGACCCACACGTATGGGTTGAAGCTGGCCCATGGGCTCCCAACCTCCATTTTTTACCTTTTTGGCTATTTTGGTCAATCTTAGGTGTTTTTAGGGTTTGGGTGTGTGTTTTTGGGTATTTTTGGGTGTGTTTTCAAATTTTTCATCTTACATGAGCGCACTCGAGATGAATTCTAGAGAACTTTCCACTGTCTCATTGATTGGAACCTTCATCATTGAATTTTTAGGGGACTGTTGAAATTTAGGTATTAACATGGACTTTAAGATAATATGGATAAAGAAACTAAAGAGCTAATTAGGGATAAGAAGGTTGCATGTCAAAAGCAAGGTCTAAGAGTCCTACCTTTTTAAGCAAAGTCTTCACTTCATCATAACAACCAAGCTCTTTAAGGGAAACTTTTGGCATGTATCTTGAAAGAATGAGTGTTCTTTGAGAGAGTGCATTGGCTCTTTATTGAATTTGAACTTGAGTGTAAGAAATTAGTGGACTTTTCTCAAGTTGATCCTTTATAGCTTTCTGTGGAGTTGAAGAGGAGGAAACTTCTTACCTTAAACTTTTTTCAGGTGCCATGATGGTAATGAGAGGTAGAGATAATGAGAGGTGAATGTAGAGAGTGTGAAGTGATGAGAATGTGAAAAAGTGGATGCAAGTAAGCATAATGCTAAAGGAAAGATGAAAGAAAGAGAGGAGTAAAAGTAAAATGAGAAAATGTAGTCGAAAATCCAATGTAGGGGGTTTATATAAGGAATTTTTTATTAAAAATGGCCTTAGGATTGAGCAAAAATAGAGGTTGAGGATTGTATGGCCGTTAGGTTTTAAAAGAGAGTGAAATTGCTTTAAAAGGAGGAAGAAAAATGGTCAACAAATAAGACAAATTGCTCTTCACAATCCACTCATGATTGTGAGGGGATTAGTCCCTAACATGGCCATGTGTCACAATCTATTGCATTTGAATGCAATGGTCATGACTAGTTTTCCTGCTTGATACTGAAGATTCAAAAAGTGTTCAATTAATTCTGAAAAATTATTGTAATTTAGTCCCTTTGTACTAAATTGAAAGAATTAAAACTTTTAAATTTTAAATCAATTTCAAGTAAAATCAAGGCATTTTTGAAATCAACTTTAATCATACAAATGATGTAGAATTTTAATAGACAAATAAATAATTTCTATATAAGTAATTAATCATATGAATTAATTT
Source organism: Mallotus repandus (assembly GCA_949671775.1). Classification (NCBI taxonomy): domain Eukaryota; kingdom Viridiplantae; phylum Streptophyta; class Magnoliopsida; order Malpighiales; family Euphorbiaceae; genus Mallotus; species Mallotus repandus. The sequence goes on along the minus strand of CATIWM010341534.1, from coordinate 27,979 downwards.
CTATAGTTAATTGTTAATTAACATAAAAATTCAAACAAAAGAAATTTTTAGATGCCTCAATTATCAATCAAATTTAATGTATAAAATTGCATAAATAAATAAGCAAATAATCATTATCAACATCACATACATTCAAGGTTGCATACACACAAAAAAGATCAGAAACATTATCACTATCATAAGCATTTAACACATAAAATTCATAGATTGATCAATAAAGATCATTTCAAGCTAGCACCATCTAGCATACCAAGCTCATGCTTAATGAAGTTCATCCTTTCTTCATTAAGTTACCATTTTGAACATGATCTCTTAAAAATGATGTCTAATATCTATATTCTTAGTTCTAGAGTGTTGGATGAGATTTTTACTAAGATTAATAGCACTGGTGTTGTCATATTTAATAGGAAAGTGATCAACATCAATGCTATAGTTCCTTAATTTTTTTTTTGCCATAATATTTATGAATAATAACAACTTGCCGCTACATATTTGGCTTGGGCAGTGGACAAGGAAACCAAGACTTATTTCTTCCTAAACCAAGAAACTAAGCATTGTCCTAAAAATTAACAAAGTCTGAAAGTGCCTTTTCTATCTAACAAACTACCGACGAAGTCTGCATCTGAATAACTAACTAGGTAAAATGTTGCACTCCTAAGGTACTAAAGTCCTAAATGCAAAGTGCCAATGAGACATTTAAATATTCTTTTGATGGCATGCAAATGGTCCTCTTTAGGACAAGATTGGAATCTAACACACAAGCAAGTAATAAACATTATATCGGGTCTACTAGTCATAAGATAAAGTAAGGATCTGATCATACCTCTATATCTCTTCTCATCAACAGACTTGCCATTCTCATTCTTGGAGATTTTGGTAGTAGTGCTTATAGGTGTCTTGCTAGCTTTAGCTCCTTCCATGCCAATGATGTCCATTGTGTACTTTGCTTGGTTGATGAAGATCCTATTTTTACATTGTTTAACTTGAAGTCCTAGGAAGAATTTGAGTTCACCTATCATGCTCATCTTAAATTCATCTTACATTAATTTAGAAAACTCCTCATATAAGCAATGGTTAGTAGTACCAAATATAATGTCATCAATAAATTTGCACAATAAGAAAGTTACTGTTGGATTTCTTTTTAAAAAGAGTTGTGTCAACTTTTCCTTTAAAGAATCTCTTCTCCAATAGAATGTTGCTCAAGCTCTCATACCAAGCTCTAGGAGCTTATTTCAATCCATAAAATGCCTTGGTTAATTTAAAACATGATTTGAAAACTCATGATTTTTAAAATATTGAGGTTGTTCAAAATATACCTCATCTTTAATAAAACTATTTAAAAATGCACTTTTAACATCCTTTTGAAAGAGTTTGAAATACATGTAAGATGCAAATGCAAGTAACATTCTAATGGCCACTAACCTTACAATGGGGCAATGGTTTCTTCATAATCAATGCATTCTTCTTGATTATAACCTTTAACCACTAATCTAGCATTTTTCCTAATTATGACACCTTATTCATTTAACTTGTTCCTATACACCCATTTGGTGCCAATAATGGGATGATTTTTAGGTCTAGGAACTATGTTTCAAACCTTATTTCTCTTAAATTTATTGAGTTCCTCTTGCATAACAAGAACCTAAAATTCATCATTTAACATTGCCTCATTAACATTTTGAGGTCCAATTTGAGAGATAAATACAAGAGTAACTAAAGGTTTAACAGAGGAACTAGTGGTTACCCCATTTAATGTGTCACCTATGATGAGCTCCTTGGGATAATCTTTCTTGTAGTGCCACTCCCTCAGAAGTTCATCCTTCAAGGTAAGTTAAAGTGCCTCCTTAATTTCTTCTTTGTTGGGACCTTCCAATTCCAAAAGTTTGGTAGCTTCACTTTCATGAACATTCATCTTTATGATGTTATCAGCAACATCATCAACACAAATAAGATCCTTTCTCAAATCAAGTGAGTTAGATTCATCAAAATACAATATGCATTAACTCTTTTAACACTAGATTTCTCTTATTAAACACCCTATAAGCTTTACTAGAGGTGGAATAGCCTAGAAAGATACCTTCATGGACTTTAGAATCAAATTTCTTAAGGTTATCCTTGGTGTTTAATATAAAGCAATTGTAACCAAATAATCTTAAATATGAAATCTTAGGTTTCCTATTATTCCATAACTCATAAAAGTCTTGTTCAAAATTGGTCTTTTATAAACCCAATTTGAAATACGGCAAACAATGTTAGCGGCTTCTGCCCAGAAGTATAATGGCAAGTTATATTATACTCATTGAGCATAGTTATAGTCATTTCCACCAAAGTTCTATTCTTCTTAAATGCATAATAACTAGATAAATCTTATAATTAACTAAATAAATACACAATAATAAATAAAACTAACTAAATATTAACTCAGAAATACCAAAAATATGGATTATTATATGGCAACCAAAACTTATTTCTCACAAAACCAAAAAACTAAGAATTGCCCTAAGTATTGATAAGTTAAAGTGCTTTTTCTATCTAATAAACTACTGATAAATCCACATCTGAATAATTAATAAGGTTAAAGGATGTACTGTTATGGTACCAAAGACCTAGATGCATAGATCTAATGAAATATTTAAAAATTATTTTAATGGGAGTCAAATGTTATTTTTTAGGGTATTATTGAAATCTAGCACGTAAGCAACAAATATGAGGGACTTAATCATACCTCTATATCACTTTTCCTTAATTGGCTTTCCACTCTCATCCATAGATAGTTTGGTGGTGGTGCTCATTAGTGTTTTGCTTTCTTTAGCTCTCTTCATTCTAAACTTCTTGATAATTTCTCTAGTGTATTTTACTTGGTTGATGAAGATCTCATCCTTAGATTGCTTGATTTGAAGTCCAAGGAAGAATTTGAGTTCCAAGGAATAATTTGAGTTTAACTATCATGTTCATCTGAAATTCACCTTACATCATCTTAGAAAAATCCTCACATAAGTAATGGTTAGTAGCATTAAATATTATATATCCACATGTAGTTTCATAATCAATAAATCATTATTAGATCTTTTAGTGAACAAGGTTGTATCAATCTTTCCTTTTGAGAAACCATTATCTAAGAGAAAGTTGCTCAAACTTTCATACCAAGCTTTAGGAGCTTATTTCAATCCATACCATGCCTTATGCAATTTGAAAACATGATTTAGAAATTCATGATTTTCAAAACCTAAAGATTATTCAACATATACCTCATTTTGACTAAATTCATTTAAAATTGCACTTTTCACATCCATTTGAAAAAAGCTTGAAATTCATGTAAGATACAAATGCAAGCAACATCTTGTGGTCTCTAACCTTACAACCAGGGCAAAGGTTTCATCATAGTTATTTCCTTCCTCTTAATTATAACATTTCACCACTAATTTAGGTTTTTTTCTAACAACGACACCTTGTTCATTTATTTTCTTCCTAAATACCCATTTGGTGCCATTTATAAGATGATTTCTAGGTCTTGGAACTAGTTTCCAAACCTTATTTTTCTTAAATTGATTGAGTTCTTTTTGCATAGCAAGAACCTAAAACTCATTAGTAAACTTTGGTTAAATTTAAGAAATGAAAGATAGATTAGTTAAGAGTCTAAGAGAAGATCTAGGGGTTACTCCTTTTGAAGTTTCACCTATGATGAGCTCCTTTGGGTGATCCTTCTTGAAGTGTCATTCATTTTGAAATTTCCTCTTTCATAGAAGATTGGGAGCATTCTTTTCTTCTTCCTTGCTCGGCTCATACATCTCCAAAGGCTTAATAGTATTTTTTTTTATCTTTAATGTTTATCTCCATGAAGTCACCTACAACATTATTAATAAGATCCTTTCTTTGATCAAGTGGATTGAACTCATAAAAAATAATGTATAAACTCTTTAACAACTAGAGTTCTCTTATTAAATACCCTATAAGATTTGCTAGAGGTGGAATAGCCAAGAAAGATGCCTTAATCGGCTTTGGAATCAATTTTTGTAAGGTTATCCTTAGTGTTTAATATAAAGCATTTGCAATCAAATATCCTTAGATATGTGATCCTGGATCTTCTATTGTTTTGTGGCTCATAAAAAGTTTTATTTTAAATAGGTCTTTTGAAAACATGATTAAAAATGTAATAAGCATTATTAATAACTTCTACCTAAAAGTATAATGGCAAGTTATACTCATGGAGCATTATTTTAGCCATTTCTACTGAAGTTTTATTCTTTCTCTCAACTACCCCATTTTGTTAAAATATACCATTTTCAACACAAAAAGGGTTAAAATGTTTATTTTTAAAATTAGTTCCATGGTCACTTCTAATGTTAATGATGAAAAAAAATTTTCATATTGAACTTATTTTGCAAAACCTTTGAAAGCATTGAAAATATCATTCTTATAAGTTACAAAACACACCCAAGTAAATTTAGAGTAATTATAAATAAGTATAAATGTATAATGCATTCCACCTAAGCTAGCTACTTTAGTTGGTCTAAATAAGTCTATATGTATTAGTTTAAGAGGTCTAGAAGTGGACACTCTAGTTTTAAGCTTGAATAATGACTTAACTTGTTTTCCCTTTTAACAAGCATTACATATCTTTCCTTAATTAACTTGAATTTGGGCAAACCATCTACAAGTTCACTATTGCTAAGCTTATTAATCAACTTAAAACTAGCATGTTCTAACCTCCTACGCCAAGTCCAAGTGTCATGGAAAATGGACATTAAACATTTATGTTCTTTGTTATCAACTTTAATTAAGTGAATAACATACACATTACCCACCCTTTCACTATTAACAATTACTTTGTCATCATTAAGACAACTAACAAAACAATTCCTATGGTAGGTCACCTTATTTCCCATGTCATAAAGTTGGCTAATACTAAGCAAATTATGTTTTAAACCATCAACAAGGAAAACATAATGAATAAGAAGGGTTTTGGGTCACTTATTTTGCTAATTCCTCTAATCTTCCTTTTGCATTGTCTTCAAATATGACACTACCTCCACTTTTTTCTTCAAGGAATCTGAATTGGCCTTTATATCCCATTATGTGCCTTGAACACCTACTATCCAAACGCCATTGACTCTTAGATTTTGTGAACTTTAAGCACACCTACACATAATAAAATTTAAAGTTCTTTTGAACCCAAATCTTAGTTAATCTATGTTAGTTAGTTTTCAAATAATCTTTAGGCATTAAGTTCAAGTACAATTTTCTATAATAACACATATTGTTGGTATTGCCTGATTCCATTCAATAGAAGCATTTAATTTTAATAAATCTATTAAGCCTACTAATGTTTGCATTCTTAGGATGCCTAAATTTATTAGGCGCTCTCCTAAAAATATATGTCCTATCATGAAAATGTGTGGTGCAAGAGCATTGAAGATCATGCACATATCTTTGTGATCTACAATGCATTGGTGAGTGCCTCTAGTTATACATTATTAACCCTTTGCATGATCAATGTTATAAATAATCTTAAATCAACCTTGATGTTAATTTTAACAATCAATTTTAGTTGGTAACTTATATATTCAAGTGTGTTTATAAGCTAGGTTCAAAGGCACAATCAATAGGCCTTGAATTGAAGTCCAAATAAGGTTACATATAAGGGTCCAAATAAGCCCCTTATGGTCCTATAAAAATTGTGAGGAGGATAAGGGTCATAAACCTGATAAAGAGCCTGAGTTTTGAAGAGCTCAATTACACTCAGGCCTTCCATCACTATTGTGAGCAGTGTCAACAATGATTTAGCTTCTTCTATAACAATTAAATGTAGGCTCAATAACTAGTATTTCAACCTTACGATAGTGACACCTCCCCTTATGATCGTGGGTAGCTTTTTTCTATAAAAACTAAAATAAACATTAAATAGAGATAGAGGAATATTGAAAATGAAAATTAGAGCTCTAACAACTAGAATTTCATCCTCCACTACAAATACTAACCTAATAACTCATTTATAAAGTAAGTTGGTTGATTGAAATAATGCTTGAGTGAATTTGTGGGTAAAAGGACTTTGTATTTCTTTTTCCTTGAATATTCATTTTCTTGTAAGCAAACTCTTTTTAAGTTTGTATTTACCCTTTTTGAGAGAGTTGAATGTGTGTGCTTAGTTGATAAAATTCTTTCTTTTACTCTTTATTGAGTTAATACTTTATTAGTGAGGCATCAATAAACATTGGGTTAGAGTTGAGCCTTTATAAAAAAACACATATAGAAGGTTATGAGTTAGCCTTGAAAACTCTTTATGGGAAGGTTTAAGTGTAAGCCTTGAAAACGCTTAGGAATAGGGTGCTTTTGAGTCTTAAAACACTTGGTGAAAGGTCTGTGTTGAGCCTAGAAAAACACTCTTTATAAAGGTTTAGTATTGAATCGTAAAAAACACTTGTAATAATCTTTATAAGCCTAGAAAAACACTATTTATAAAAGGTTTAGTATTGAATCTTGAAAAACACTTGTAATAATCTTCGTGAATAAAATTAGGTTTGAAAATTTTAACTTAGCAATAAGTTAGGTGGGAAACGTAAGATTAACCTCATTCTCATTCTTTATGTTCTCATCTTTGAGGATCCTTTACTCATAAGGGTGCTTATGCTTGTGAGGATTACCCATTAACACCCTTACAAACTGAATTTGATTTGTTTTTAACCTTTCATTGGTCATGATCTTGTACCTATCTTATAATCACACTAAACCACACATTAGCAATTCAAAAATTGATTTCTTAAATTCAAAACAAGAGTGATTAACCATTGATCATATAAATGATTAACTCTTATTATTGCCCAACTTCTAAAAATTATATTGTTATAACCATAAGGTCCTATGGCTTTGACCTTTTTAATTATAAATATGGAGGCTTTTGATTTCATCATAATTAAAAGGTTTTAACAACATATTTCAATCATCAATATTTAGTATAGGCCATAAGTTAATAATTTCTGGATTAATATGAGTTATAGTATCATCAACTTGACCAAAGAGATTCTTATAAAAATTAATCATGGCATCAACAATAACTTATTGATCTATAGTAACACTTTCATCTTTTAACTCAATTCAGATATTCTATTAATAGATCTCTTGTATGTCACTATATTGTGAAAAAAATTAGTTTCTTATCACCTATATCTACTTATTTAAATTATGCTTTTTGTATGTAAAAGCTTTTGTCATCTTTCAAACATTTTCTCATATGAATGAAACAAGCCCTTTACTTAAAACAATAAATCTTCATTTATGAGATTTCATTGGAGTTGTTCTAATAATTTATTAATCTTTTAAACTTTAAAAAAGATAGTAGCTAAGGCTGTAAATGAGCTGAGCTGCTCACGAGCAGCTTGGTGTTCAACTCAATAAAAGCTCATTCAAGTTTGTATATTGAAGCTTGTTTAATAAACAAGTCAAACTCAAGTTGTACAAAACTCGGCTTGTGAAACCTGCGAACAAGCTCTAATAGAAGCTCATGAGCCAGCTTGCAATTTTAATGTTTAGTAATTTGATTACACATATAATATATAAATTCATAATATAAAAAATATTTTACAAAATATATTATTGGAATAAAATCATAATTTTTGTTAAATATATTATAATTTATTTAATTAATAATTATTTTTAATTTTTAATGTATAAGTTTAATTTATGGATTGCATTTTTTTAAATTCTTTTAACCTCATTTAAGCTTGTGAATATGAAATAGTATAGCAAGTTCAACTCGAGCTCAGCTCGATTATAAACGAATCGAGCGCTAATTAATCAAAGTTCGGCTCGGTTATACCCTTAACAGTAGCAAATTCTTTATAATTCATCTTTTGTAGCTCAACCTTAAGAATCTTTAGTTTGAAAATATCTTGTACATTAAAGATTGTTGTACTTCAGTCCTCATATCTTTCATAATATCATTATAGCTACTATGATTCACTCACATGTTAAGAGTCCTAAGAGGTATCTTTTACAAATATGATTGTGGTAAAAAATACCTGAAGCTTAAACTTCCACTTCATATTGCTTAAAAGAATATATTCATTTGGCATTTATAAAAGCTCAATTATTTCTCCTTTGTAATTTGTTCTTCAATCTAATTATTAGTGCAAAAGTAGTAAGAAATAGTCAATTATAATTCTAATAAACCAACAACATTTATAAACTTTAGAAATCTTTAGTCATAGTTTTAGTAATGGTTTGCCCACCTATGGCATCAACGTTACTAATCATGGAGTTAAAATCTCTTGAAATTAACCATCCAAGTTTGATTAACACCTATAGCAATTCGTTCCATATTGCTCCACAAATCTATTCCCAATTAGCATTACTAAAACTATAGACAACTGTCCATACTAATTTCATAGTATTCCAAGTTCTTTCCAAATGCATCAATTGATAATGACTAAGCAAAACATTGAGATTTATCACCTTCAAATTAAAATAAACTCAAATTCTTCCTAGTAGAGAATTTTGATAATTGTTTATTAACTGCCATTGTTTTATTTTTAATCCCTTCCAAAGATCTTCTATATTTAACTCTAATTCTTGTTTCTAGAATAACATAAGCACATAACTTCTTTTTTTTCAATTAAAGGTAGTTACTGGCTCTGATGCTTTAAATGGTTATTTAGATCCCTTATATTTTAGACATAAATCATCCCCTTGTTTGGGGGTCTCAAGAGAAACTTTGGTTTGAGTCCTTCCAATCTATTTTAATTGCATGAGAACTCCCTTGAAAAATAGTGGCAACCTTCTATGACATTCACTCTTTTTGTGCCCAAACTCATGACATGTGTAACATAAAATTAGCTTCCATTTATAAATCACCTTTACTAAAGTTATTACCTAGATCCATTCGCTAACAAGATAGTTTTAGAAATTTTTTTAGCATGTTCGATGTCAATTAAAACTCTAGCATAACTTAATTTTGAACTTATGAAAGTGCACTTATTTTTTATGGTTAACAAATAGCTACAACCTTTTTTTTTTTGCTTCTGTTGCTAGTAGTAGTTATACCAATTTATGTTCACTAATGCAACCTTGCTTCAATAACATGACCAAGTTTTTTAATGAGTCGAGGAATGTATAAAGAAAAATATTACTTGTGAAGTCTATTTTTTTTGAATGGCATGAATTGATCTCTTCGGATTTTGGTTATGTATGACTTTACTTCTTCTTTCTCCTTTTACTTGGATGTTTTAGCATCTGGAACTTTAATTATTCATATACTGAGTTTTGATGTTTGGATATGACTATTTGAACAATTATTTTGCTATATATTTATTGCTATTAAATGTGTAAGTTTAATTTCCATATACAAAGTGGTCGAGTAGCGTAGTTCATTGATATCTTATGGCAAATTGAACACTAAACAAAAGCACCACTGCTCTACAACCATTTTCAAATTTTCAAATTTCTTTTATGCACATTTGCAAGTGAACTTTTACTGATTTATTTTGCAAAACTTATCAAACAACAAACACTTGCAAAAAATATATATAAAATACAAGACCTAAATTAAATTCACATATAATAAAGAAACAGAACAATTAAAATGAAATAAAGTGAAATAAAGAAAATGCAATGAACTTACACAAAATAAAATAATGAAAAAATCATTCAATAATAAGAAAATTTGGCCATCATGCCGATCTTTTATTTTATTTGAATTAATTGGCTTTTCAATCAACTTACAAACAATAATTAACTAGCCTTTCTATAAGCTTACAAGTAATTTATCACACTAAAAACTAGAAAACATTATAGTGCATGTGATATTCATGGCTTTAGTCTTCATTCCCCTTTTTTTTTGGTTATTTTAATTTCTTCCACATAGTATAATAATGTTTCTTCCAACCACTAATATATTTCGCTAACTTTAATGATTTTTCATGAATCCAAACCCCCTTTACAATATTTTCTTTCAAAAATAAATGAAAAATTATGCATAAAAGGAGACATGATTTGGAACAAATTTTACCTTTTCATTAAAAGGAAAGCAAGTTACCAAAAAAGTTAACAAAATAAATAGCATATAAAAAAAATACTTATTACAAAATGTGTTTACAAATACCTTCAAAATTTGATGATAGTTACGTTGAAAGGTGTTGACATAATTGTATGTGTAAGGTATTGCTTTGATTTTCCTTTTGCAATTCCTTTTAAAACTACTTAAATGTTCTTTCTTTAATATTTTCACTAACAGATATATTTTTTCATAATCCACAAGGAAATGATAAGGTGCACTTGAGTTTTTTATCATATTTTGGATTTTCTTGGATGCATATTTTTCAATAATGGACAAAAAAGGCACTAGAATTTTTTTAACTTTTAAAGCTCCACTTTCAATTTATTCTAGGAATAATAATTAAAATTTGAAGGACTCTTGTTTTGTAACTCTTTTTCTTTGATTCCTCCTATTTTGAGTCCTTTTTGAAGTTTGGTAGGAGATTTTGCAAACTTTTTACTACATCTAAATGGCATTATTGTTCTAGGATGTCTTTGTTGAAATCTTATAAATGGATGATTAGCAACTAAATTTTTTATAAAACAATTGTTCTTTCTCTAATCATTTTTTGCCTATGCCAAAAATTATTTAAGAATTCATATTTAATGAACATGTAACTTTGTTGTATTTTGCATATATCTTTGTAAAGGAGGTTAGTGAACTTGATAGTTCTCTCTTATATCTTTTAGTACAATGCCACTTCTTTTTACTATGTGAAAGGCCTTTTTTGCATCACACACTACTAGTTAAGTAACAAAGTTGGAAGTAATAAAATATTGGTAGGGCAACTATAGCCTATCATTAGAACAAATATCATAAACTACCATGTTGAAACCAACATTTTCTTGTCTCTCATGAGGTGGTGTCTACCTCTCATCCACAATGGTCCAAGAGTGAATTGAATCATTAGCTTCATGATAGTTTTTGAAAGACTACCCCTTGAATTTACTAGAATTTTTCCTTATAGAAGGCTTAGAAATGGCCTTTTGAATTGTTGTGTTGGGACTCTGTTGGCTTCAACTTGATATTTAGCGTTCCTTTAACTCGATCAAGCTAGTCATGACTTGAATAATTTTGGTTTGACTCTCCTTTTTCTGAGTTCACAGTTTTTTGGAAATTAACTTCACATTGGTAAGAGAAAAACCAAATAATGTAGCATTATTACCTTAACTTCCAATAATATGTCCTATTGGAATGTCTTACGTCTCTAAAACATAAAACTTTCTTATTGAATGTATTGTACACTTCTTGGAATATTGAATTCATGCAACATGTTTCGTGTATGGAATGTAATATTCATATCCTATTGTTATAATGGCTATTTCTAGGTTTTGAGCCTCAGTAAAATATTCTCATCAAACATCTTCTCAATGTAATTGTATTCCAATAGAATAGGTCTAATTGAACGTGTTAAAAATTATTCACTTGGTATTATGATTCTCATATTATGAGTCCCATCAAGTGTGTTAAAAATTGTTTTGTAGCTCTTTTAAAAATGTGTTAAGTGAACCAAAGGTGTTAAGACCTCAATTGATGAATATAAATGCATTTTTCTAACTTTTAAGTAAAGGGTTTTGCAAGCTAAAAAATGATCAAATTAACTTTAGGTTCGTAAGCTTCTTTTGGCAATTCACATAGATTTTAGAAGAGGTTGTAAAACTATAAATTGATTATAAAACTAAAAGCTTGATTGTAAAGTTAAAAATTGATTGAAAAATAAAGAAATGGAAATAAAAAAGAAAGCATTGTTTGCAAGAATCAAAAGATTATATTTGATTGATGAAAAAAAATATAAGATTTAAAAAAAATTATTTGTTGTAATTTGAATGAAAATAACAGACATTAAGATAAGCTTATTGAAAGCTTGTTGTATTTGTTATGTTATATTGTGATTGATTGTTTTTTTTGGTCTATGTCTTGTATAACCTTTTTTAATTACATTCCTAAACTTTTAAATCCTTTAAAAGTCATTGGTTAATAGCCACTTTGCCACCTTGCCACCTTTTGCTCTCTATAACCTTTAAACACTCTACTTGACTACTTCATCAACTTGTGAACCATTATTCTATTGTTGTTATAAATGGACATTGAAAGTTACATACATGGGTGTAAAAGCTATCAATTGTGGACTGAGCTTATAGCATCGAGGCACACAGGTAAATGGCGATTATTTACCTATTTTTCATTTGTTATTGTTTGTTAGGGGCTTGCTTGAATAGGCTTTGTAGATTGGAGTTGCCACCCGACTTGTGTCGGGAGAAAGTGAATTAAAAATCCACTTTCCTAACCAGAGAATCCAAGTTCGAGGGATAGGACTTACTTATCCTGTTTCCTATTATACACCATGCTCATTTATTCACTACTTCACCCTAGTTTCAATTTTATGATACATTTTACCACACTCAATTACTAGTCAGTTTGAATTGGAAATGGAAGCGCAAGATAATTGGATTGACGAGCATTCATCACAAAATAAATAAATAAATAAGCAAACAAGTAAGCAAGTAAACATATAGCATGTAGCACATAGCACACAAACATGCAAGAAACAATTAAAGTAAACAAGAAAATAAGCAAAATAAGACGGGGAAATGGATTAACGATTACAACCCAAAAGAAAGAGCCTATTATAATAAATACATCCAAAATGAAAATAAAAAGGGGAATTGAGATTAAGGATTACATTGCCTTGAAAAATGCCTATTCTATTAATTACATAAAAATAGAAAAAAGAAAGAAAATAAAATAAACCTATTCTAATAAACCTGTAAAATAAAGATTAGCTTTCAGTCACATGCAAGCACACATCACATGTAGGACAATTTAATATATTCCATTCATCCTTAATTGGAATAATAAATGAAAGAATAATTAAACACATAAGCAAACAAGGATACTAATGTATGCATGATGCAAGATTTTGGAAATTTTAGTACTTTGGTATGAAGTCATCATCTTTATTATAAAAATAGATTTTTAGGAAATTAAAATGGGGAAATAAAAATAATGAAAATGATAAATATATTATTTTCACTATAAAAAAATGTTAACTTTATGATAAAATAATAAATTTATCAAAGAAGATAACAAAGATGGCAATAATAATAAATTTGCAATAAAAATAATAATAATGCAAACGGAATAGTAAAAGAAATGATAAAAATATCATTTTTATCATAAAGATGGGAACTTTATGATGAGAACAATAAATTTATCAAAAGGATAATAAAAATAATAAAAATGAAATCAATATGATAAAAATAATAAAATGCAGAATTAAAATAGTTGAAATGATAAAAATGTCATTTTCACCCTAAAAATGCCCACTTTATGATAAAAATGACAACTTTTACCTGAAAAGGCATAAAGGTAATAAAAATTACGAAAATGCAATGAAAATAATAAAAATACAGAAATAAATATGCAAATAAGTAAAAATGGCATAAATAAAAATATTAAATTGATAAAGGTGACATTTCTACCATAAAACATTAACTTTATGATAAAAGTGCTAAATTTACCATAAATAGCATAAAAGCAATAAAAATAAGAAAAAAGGCAATAAAAATAGATAAAATGCAGAAAAAATTATATAAATAAATAAACATGGCAAAAATGAAATGATAAAAATACTAAAAATGGCTTTTTTACTATAAAATTGTGAACTTTATGATAAAATGCCAAATTTACTATAAAAGGCATAAATGCAATAAAGATTGCAAAAATACCACAAAAATGATAAAAATGTAGAAATAAATGCATAAATAAATAAAAATTCCAACAATAAAAGTACCAAAGTGATAAAGGTGACAACTTTACCATAAAAACATTAACTTTATGATAAAAATGTTAAATTTATCACAAATAGCATAAATGCAATAAAAGATGATAAAAATGCAATAAAATAAGATAAATAAATAAAATTACAGAATTTAACGGAAATAAAATGGTAAAAGTAATAAAAATATTATTTTCACCATAAAAATATTAACTTTATTATAAAAATAATAGATTTACCAAAAATAGCAAAAAAGGGTAACACAAATCTTAAAAATATGATAAAAATATTATTTCCACCATAAAAATGTTAACTTTATAATGAAAATAATAAATTTATCAAAGGAGAAAATAAGGAAAATAACAAAATTAATAAAAATGCAAAAATAGCAATAAAAATGCTAACTTTACACCAAAATGCTGATTTTTATATAAAAAGGAAAATATGATGCAAAAATGATAAAAAATGCAAAATAAATGCAAACACTGTCGGATTCAACCCGAACTACTCACTCCTTCTACATATCTTATATCCAAACTTCAAAATCACCACAAAAATCACAACTTCACCATAATAATAAATATTCATAATAGAATAAATAAAAATACAAAAATGATAGAAAGAAGATGATAAAAATGTAATTTTTAAAAGAAAATAATTGAGAGATCTTCACAGGGACTAGGTAATTACCCTTGTAGCGTGCTTTGACAAAGATGGAGCACAAAATAAAGGAAACATAATTTTGGTTTGGTGTTTAGGGTAGATGAGGTCTCCAAGTGCTTTAGGAGAGAGAGAGAAAATGCCCTAGAATAGTATATTTTTCTCTCACTAAATGTCTACCTCGGGAAATGTGTCAATCCTCTTCTCAAAAAAGGAAAAAATGATTTTTTTTGTTGTACAAGTCAAGGGACCCATGAGCTTGGGTTTTAGACCCACGTAGGGGCATCTTGGTCATTTTGACTCACATGCTTAGGTTAAAAGCCATCAACCTAAGCTCGTGGGTTGACTCACCCATATGGGCTTTCCCCCCTACTTTTGGTCCTTTTGAGGCCCAAATTAGCCTTTTTTGGGTTTTTGGTATCCTTTTGTTATCTTTTAGGTTTCTTTTAGGTTTTTTCTCAATTTAAGCATGCTTGAGAGAATTCCCGAAGAAATTCTCCCCATATCTAACTGACAGAAATCCTTCATCATCAGATTTTTAGGGAAACCATTGAAATTTGGGTATCAACAGTTGCCCCCTACTTCTCATGTGTCAATCAAGTTGGCGCTTGCTGATGCATGGGAAGCAAGTTTTAAAAAAAATAAGATAAAAAATTTTCATAAGGGTGCTATGTGACCTTTACCAAGCCACAAAGTGGTTGTACACTGTATAGCCTTACATGCCTCAAGTGCCTGGTTTTAGAGAAATTGGAATGCATGTAAATTTTTTTTTTTTAGGTGCCATGTAACCTTTACCAAGCTACAAAGCAAGGGTGTCGTGACCTTTGCCAAGCCACAAGTAGAATGCATGTAAAACTTTTTTAGGGTCTTTTATGAGAGTATTTGTGTGATTATGGTGTTCGTAAAATCATGATGCTATAATGCCTTTTGATTTTAAAATTGTGATGCATGAGAATTTATTGGTGTTTTCAGTGGTTTACCTTAATTGGTGAGGAGCGCGTGTCAGGAATTTTGAGTCAATCCGATTACGGTTGTCTCACTTTGATGTGGTTTTTGCTATTTCTTCGAGGTTTAATCAACGTCCCTTTGCCAAGGATATCTCTGACTACTGAGTGGAGAGCAAGCATCCCACATGATAAGAAGAAAATTCACCAAATGAGGTTGCCGAGAACCTTACATAAAAGGCAACCCTCAATATCATGTCATTCCTTTTGGAGGTAAATGCTTTGATCTCACTTCTTTCTCTTCTCAGGCATTCTCCGCCTCTGTTACTCATCGTGATTGCTGTCAAAGAGTTCATTGAATACTCTTACTCAAGATTTGAGCATTGGAGTAGATTAAGTATGATTTAATTACTTATTATTTCTTTCTCCTTTTTTTCTTTTTCTTCTTTTTTTCCTTTTTTCTTTTCTTTCTTTTTTTCTTCTGCAATCAAACCTCTTCTAAGGTCTAACATGATAATCATATGCTACCTAAATATCCCAATTCCCAATAACTTTTCTTTTAGTGGGTTTTCTGTCTTTCATGAGGTTGTCAAGCATTAGTTTGATTAGAAGTGAGAATCCCGACTTGAAGCTACTGGCCAAAGTTGGGAAGCTTTGAAAAGCTCTTCAAAGCGAGACAGTCACTTTTGAAGTTGATTGGTCCATCCCTGGCACGTGCCCCATCTCCAGTGTGAGTTCATTTCAAAGTGCACGAAAAGATTTTTGGAATGAAAATATGAATATGGATGCATGGATGTATGAATGCACATGTGAATTTTATCTAAATTAAGGTGGGATAGAGTATGAGATTGAGTACTTCCTTGGGGATATGGCATGTTTCTTTGCAAGTCTTTGGTGCTCCCACTTTGCTTTTGGCATTTCTTTCTTGTAGGAAAATCCTCTTGCTTCTTTAGTGATTGTCATTTGCCTATCCTAGCAGTTCCCTTTTGTTGTTGTTTGTTTGGATTTTTACTTAATTATTCTTCCCGATCATGTTCTCCTTTTTATGATGTTTTCTGCTCTTGCATGTTTGCATTTTATTATTTTCCCATGCAAAGTGAACTATAAAAGAATCCTAATCAGAATTGGTTTTGTTTTAGGCAATGATTCTTAGCCAGGATACATTTTGATTTCCCTTTTAGTGGTCAAAAACGTATGCTGGGATGACCCTAATTGATGGTGGTCATAGAGTTGCCTTGCACCTGTCTTTTATAGAGATGATTGTCACACATTTTAGTTTTACTACCATTAATGACTTTACCATTTGACAGTGTGAAGGTTCCTTTTGATGAGCCATTGGACCCATAAGGACTAGCATTACGGTTGTCCAGATATCAACTTAGTTGGTATTGTCAACACTTGTCTAGACGTTGCCCCTATGAATCACTCACATGAGTTTATGGTACCTTTTGCAGTCCTTGTCTTGACAAAAGTTCTTCATAATGTTATTTTCCATCTCCATTTGTGTGATTTTGACTTTATCAACCATCTCATTCAACTCTCTTTTGATCACTCTAATTTATGGCCTCTTCATTTAATGCCAATGTGAGATTGAGACATTTTGAGATTTAGGATTAGCTATTTGGAAATGACAAAAAGCAAGTATTTGAGTGAAGGTATGAGAATTGATGGATTAATGATGCAAATCTTTAGGTGCAAGCCTTGCACTGAATGGATGGTTTATTTTTCCATGCATGTGCTTGGGCCACGATAGGCAATTTTCTGATTTGTTTTTAGTGGGGTGTTTTTATGGTGTTTAGACTAACATGGTGGTTTATTGTTCATGATCTATGCCTTTTAAACCCATTTGGTTTTTTATTTTAGGTTTATAGGTTTAACACTTTGTATGAGGAGTATATTGGAACAATGGCTGGAGCTGATCTTTCTCAGCTGAGGGATTTTCTTGCATTGGATAGCCAATGCATGTTGGAGGAGTCTAGAGCTTTTAAGGAATGTCTTGCTTCAAGATTCTTCAACATATTTAACTTGACTGTAGTTTTTAGCAAATCACCATTCTATTTTAGAGTCTCTAAAAGCACTTCTTGATCCTTTTCTTTTGGATTATGCAAATACATATATGCATGTAATGTCAATTGCACCTTATTATGTTTTGTATGCAAATGCCAATGTGCATGAGATGCTAATGTTAGAGAGAGGAAAATTTTTTGGTTTTTCTTTAGTATGTTTATGGATGCATGTAACGCAAATGGTTATTGAGATATCAAGAAGGAAATGGATTGTATGTACACTTATCTATGCAGTGCTAATGATTATGCTTCAAGGCAGGGGATAAAATGACTCGCTTGCATATAGTATGAATGGTTATGCCTTATATAAATGTGGTGTTAGCTTGCCTCCTAAAGCATGTGTATAGGTGTGAGAATATTCATGTTGTGGAATGAAACATTTATGCAGTAGCACACACTCGTGAGGCATTGGTTACTATGTTACCTGAGGAGTATGTTAATGTGCATGCCCATGAAATACTAGTCATTATGCTTGTAAAGGAGAAGTTTTATGACGTATGCAATCGTGCATGTGCATATAATGCTTATGTGGATGTTACGGTCATGAAATGTTGATGGTGATAGAGAGGACAATTATTTCTTTTGTCTATATGTATGCACAAGATGCCAATGATTACGATGCATGTTAAAAAGGATAAGATTATCCATTTATAGATGCAAGCATGTATGGAAAGATAAAAATGAGACTATGAGGCATTGTTTATCATCATACATAGGCACGTAAATGAATGACTATGCTTTATAAAGGCAAGCTAATCGCTCCTATATTCAATGACTATGATGAAAGATAATGGTGGGACCTACGTATGGATGTATTCAATGAGCATATATGCATGAAATGATGACAGTGTTGTTAAGCGAGGAAGGATAGCATTTTACTTACACTGCATGTTCACATGTAATGCAAATGGGTACATTGCATAATGAAGGCTAGGGCTAGGTTTCTAACTGTCATTTGTCTTCTTCTTTTTTTTGGCTAAAACAAAAGGAGTTTATTTGAAAGGTTAGGTTGAGGCCTTTTTGGCGAGAGTCAGCTGGTTGGTAATTCACTACTTAATGATATTGGGACCGGTGTTGATAAAGAAAAGATTAATGCATTTGAGGGCAAAACTAGAGATCTTGATGATGATTCCTTAAATTGATGGCCATTTGAGGACTTGGAGTTTTGGGTGAAGTGTTTTGCAGTTTGTTCATCACACAAATGGCTCTTCTTCCACTGCTCAACATTTAAGTTTTGATTTTCCTTCTTTTATACCATCTCATGTCAAAAATACTTGTCTTTCTTTTTGATTTGATCTTCCATGTGTTTGCAGACTCGTTCGAAGAGGACTCATGTTGTAGATGCTCTTGAGGCTTCTAGTGGGGCTGGTGCTGGTAGTGTTCCTTCAGACACCGTACATATGGTTCTTAGAATTGCTACTATACCTTTGGTTCCTTTGCTCAGGGGGTGTGATCTTCATAGTGGCATGGTGACTCGTATGGTCCCCGCAGCTACTGAACCTATCATCTTCATTCCTAAGGATGCTACCCATGTGAGTTTCTATTTGCTTATGTTGCTTTGCTACTTTAGATTTGTTGCTTGTTGATTTTTTTATAGGTCCCTCGAGATACAACCACTTACTAGTACCAGTGCGCTTCAAGCTTGATGTGTTATTATGTCCACTATTCTATGGAGGCTCATGTAAGTTTTTTACACTCTGGCTTGTTTTCCTATTCTAATCATGCAATGATATGTATGTGTATATTATGAATGTATATGTATTAATGCATTTATATTGTGATGATGCAGCTTGAGTATATGAGGCTAATATGAGAGCACGATGAGGCCATTCGTCATCAGGAGTCGATCCACCAGTAGGAGTGTGCCTACTACCAGAGCGAGATTCAGAGGCTATAGGCCGAGTTGGAGGAGCTAAGGGTGCATGGTGTTAGAGCCAGCGGGAAAAGTCCCTAGATGTTGGCGACAATGACAATGATGATGATGATAATGGTGAGGATGAGGCTGAGTCCTGATTTCCCCTCCCCTTTTATTCTCTGACTTGTACTAACATAAAATTTTGGACTTTTCCTAAGATGTAGTTGACTAACAGACTATTTATGAGGTTCTTGAGGCTTTTTTATTTTTTTATGCCTTTTCTCTATCTTTTCTTTTCCATTTGTTTATCAAGCCACCATAATGAATACAATAAAATGGAAAAATATTATAACAAAAAATTAGTGCAATTATAGTATAGAAAGATATGAACTCTAATATGCAAATTTTTTGTTTGTATGTGATTGATTCAAGCATTTACTTCTTAACATGTGCAATTCTTGATGATATTTTCCATTTGTACTAAATAGCATTTATCATAAGCACAGTGCACCTAAAATATTTCAAAATGATAGTACCCCTGTCCTTAATTAGCCCTCTTGGGTTTTCTAATTAAGTATTTTGCCTTTTTTGTTTATTTTTTTTACAAATAGTAGCGCTTGTGACAATCGACATTGACCCATTCAAAAAGCTCATTCCCGTTGATGTCCATTAGCTTAACTGCACCTTTTGAAAGGATAGTTTTGACCAAATAAGGCCCATCCTAATTAGGTCAAAATTTCCCTCTCAAATCTTATAGATTATGCTTAGCTTGCACTAATACCCAATCTCTAGCCTTGATGTCATGCTATT
The DNA here is from genome assembly GCA_949671775.1 of Mallotus repandus. Classification (NCBI taxonomy): domain Eukaryota; kingdom Viridiplantae; phylum Streptophyta; class Magnoliopsida; order Malpighiales; family Euphorbiaceae; genus Mallotus; species Mallotus repandus. The sequence continues at coordinate 7,839 of CATIWM010341534.1, read as the reverse complement.
TCACCCTCTTATTAAAAGCCTTTGCGATTCTTCTCTAGTATAACAGAGTGTGGTAAAGTACTTTCAACCTCTCGCTGTCTATCAGATCCAATTGTGCTAACCTTTGTTCTACCCACTTCGCCTCGGGTAAGTCTGCTACGACTACGACTCTTAAGGATTTCATTTTCACTTCGATTGGTAGCACAACCTCCGTGTCATATACCAAGGAGAAAGAAGTTATAGTTGTGGATGTTCTCACTGTAGTATAATGTCCCTAAAGGGCGAACGATAACTTATTAGCCAAGTCACGGTGAGTTTCAATCATCTTTAAGAGGATTTTCTTAATGTTCCTGTTCGTTGCTTTCACTACTCCGTTAGCCTATGGTCTATAAGGTGATGACTTGCAATGCTTTACCTATACCTCTCAAGTACTACTTGTACTTCTCCTTGAAACTATACCCTATTGTTTGAGATCAGGTGGTGAGGAACTCCATATCTATAAAACATATTCTTCTCCAAGAACTTGGCTACCTGCTTTACCTCTAGTTTGCTGTAAGATTCTGCTTCTACCCACTTCGTGAAGTAGTCAATTGCAGCCAAGATGTATTTGTGTCCATTAAAGGCTGTAGGATGAATCTCTCCTATGATGTCGAGTCCCCAAACTGAAAATGGCCAAAGAGAGGACATGGTGTGTAATTCTGAGTAAGGCAAATGGCTGACATCCTCATAAATCTGACACTTATGACATCTCTTGGTGAACTTAACACAATCCTCAACCATTGTCATCCAGAAGAACCCTTGTCTTATTATCTTCTCAGCTAGTGTTGTATAATTCATATGCGGACCACAAACTCCTTCATGAACCTCTATCATTACCTTCCTTGCCTCATTCTCATCCAATAAAAAAAATTGTGTCCCATCGGAGGCTCTCTAGTATAGGACACCTTGGTGGAGGGTGAATTTTATTGATAGTTTTCTAATAACTATCGTATCATTCTCACTTGCATCTGCTGAGTATTCACACTACTGTTGAATGTCATATAACTAAGGTTTCAGATCCACTCTTTCTTCCATTACCCTTACATTCTTGTAACATGGCTAATTTGACTTTAGTAACACCAAAGGCTTCATAGGCATGGTTGTCGGTCCATCCTAAACTGATGCTAATGATGCTAAAGCGTTTGCCATTTAATTGTGGTTTCTCAGCAAGTGGATGAATATGCATTTTTTAAATGACTATCCCAACTACTGTAAAGGCTCTATATATAGCATCAAATGTGGCTCTTTCAAATCCCATTCATCAGTAGCCTGATTGATTACCAGCATCGAATCACCCAATATTTCCACTTCTATGACTTTCAAGGCAATCACTACTTCCATCCCATCACATGTGCTTCATATTCTACTTTATTATTTGTCACCCGAAATGCTAGCATATTTGCTATGGGAATCACTTTATTCTCTAGGGTTAATAGGATTACTCCTATTCTTGCTCCGAACTATTTTACTATTCCATTGAAGTACATGTGCAATCCATGAACCTCAATTGTTGTGGTAAGGTCATCTGGAAATTCAAGCTTTATCTCCTGATCGTCTGAGGTAGGATTCAGTGCTAGAAACTCAGCTATTGCTCTTCCTTTGACTGTCTTCTTAATCAAATACTCAACATCAAATTCTATTAATAACACCAACCACTTGGCTAGTTTCCCAACCAATAAAGGTGCTTTAAATAGGTGTTTTATTGGATCTAACTTCGAGATCGCTTAGATCTTATGAGACTAAAAGTAGTGCCTCAGCTTTCTCATGGCCCAAACCATTACCAAACAGATCTGCTCAATCTAACTATACTTCTTCTCGTAAGGTAACATTTTCTTGCTTAGGTACTAAACTGCATGTTTAGCTCATGCTTCTCTTTCTTAAGCTAGCATAGCTCCTATTGCATCCCCTTAAATTACCAATTACAGCATTAAGGGCTTTCCCATTTCTGGGGTCTTAAAATTGGTGGATTCATGAGATAGTCCTTTATTCTGTTAAAAGCAATTTAGCACTATTCATTCCAAACCATAGACTGATCTTTCTTGAGCAACTTGAATATCGATTCACATACCTCAGTCAATCTGGCAATGAACCTACTAATAAACTACAGCTTTCCCAAGAATCCGTAGATTTCCTTCTCAGTCTTTGGTGTTGGCATTTCTTGGATTGCTTTTTCCTTATTTGGATCAAATTCAATTCCTCTTTGGCTGACTATGTGCCCCAGCATCTTCCTTAAAGTTACACCAATTATGCACTTCTTAGGATTTAGTCTCAAATTGTACTTGTCTACCCGTTGCATGAACTTCTCCAATGCAGTTGGATGTTCTTCCCGAGTCTTTATCTTTACCAACATGTCATCAACATAAACCTCTACCTCCTTATGTATCATGTCGAGGAACATTGCTGTAGCCATTCTCTAGTAGGTTACACCTGCATTCCTTAAACCAAAAGGCATTACTCTGTAACAATACGTTCCCTATTCAGTGATGAAGGCAGTCTTAGCTTTGTCGATGATTGCCTTGAGGATCTAGTTGTATCATGAAAATCCATCCATGAAGGAGTACATAGAATATGAGGCATCATTATCAATCAGAACATCTATAAGGGGCAAAGCGAAATCATCCTTTGGACATGCTTTGTTGAGATCTCTGTAATCTACACAAATCCTTACTTTCCCATCCTTCTTAGGCACTTGAACCACATTAGCCAACCATTCTGGATAGTCTACCACTTCTAGGAACTTGACCCTGATTTGCTTCTCTATATCTTCTTTTACCAATTGTGCCCATTCTGGTCTCAACCTTTGCAACTTCTATTTCACAGACTTATGTCCCTCTTTAGTCAGAATGTAATGCTGAGTGATGTCCCCATCGATGCCAGGCATCTCATCATATTTCCAAGCAAATACTTTCGAGTATTTTGTTAATATTTTTTCTAACTCTCTCCTTTCCTCAGGGGTAACAACTTTTGAAATATGCAATATATGAGGATTTTCATTCATGCCCATGTTAAATGGTTCAGTATTAATAGAATGAATGTCAAATATGCTCATGCAAGGTTCAAAGAAATGCTCATCATTATTAAAAGACACAGCACATAAGTAAGCAAAATTAAATTTCATTGCATCATACTTAGAGTTTAGTACATCAACATAAAGAAAAACAGATAAGTAATATAAATAAAGAAAAGCAAGATATCCAAGGCATCAACCTACTCCTCCAAAGAGAGCATATGATCCAGTCTACTAACCACCCATTGTTTGTATTCCTCACTCATGGTGTTGTCCCATTCACTATTGTTAAAGTGGTGGATGACCCTCTTGTGCCATGTCTCTTGACAGTGGTCAATGAACCTTTGAAGGGCTTACCATTTTTGAAGCCTGCGGGGTTTGACGAGATAAGCTGTTTCGCCCCAAACTGCCTGGTCACCAATGCTGGATAGTAATGAGTGCATGATCTGAACCCATAGATTGGCACACAATTCACATAAGTTGCCATATTCATATATTCCAAATTCCACTAAGGGCATGTCCAAGTTATCTAACTCTCAGGGATAACATATATCCAGTCAAACCATTCCTCTGAAGTGACACGTGCAACCTTGCCAATAACCTGCTTGAGGTGTCTCTTCTGATGGTGCCTCAACTGATACTTAAGCCAGTTCTCAAATGGCTTCCCAGGATGCTGAGTTTCTCCTGAAGCCAAATTTAGAGTAGTAATGGGCTCCCAGTGAAATGTGAACATTTCCCAATCCTCGTCTTATCTAAGCCGTGAATGGTTTCTACTAGGATCAAGGGGAGAGGAGTCATACCATACTTGATGCCTTCTATCACTTATAGTATCATATAATCTTCCAGCTCATCATGGGACATAGTACTGTAGGAAGATGTAGCAAGAGAGGATGTGTGCCCAAAGCAGGCTGCTTGGTCTCTTCTTACTATAAGCAGCTAAGAGTTGAAGAGGAATCTGTCACTTGTCTAGTGTAACCAGCTCATCTAGCTTGTTTGGGCTTAAATCAAAGAGTGTTGATCCTATTCCTAGGTATATCACAGTCTGGTCAGTGAAAACTGCTACCTCTGTCTTAGTGGGGCTCCCTCCAGTTATGGCACTGAACTCCTCATAGAGTGGGCATAGTTCGAAACCACCGAAGCAAAAAAATATGCTCATACGGGTCCTAAAATTCCATTGCTGCTTTTAGAAACTTGAAGTCGATGTGAACATGCTGGTATATCTTAAGGTACAGCATCCCATAAGGCTCTAGGCTCTTCCAATCAGCTTTGTCAAGAGTGCGAAGTAGGTCATTGGTGATACATAACTGAACTTATGGGGCCTCGGCCAAGGCGTCATCATTAAGCAACCTTTTGATCCTTTCTTTCAGCATCCCTGTGTTTCGTCGGGAAGATCCTGCGTCAAGGTCATCATCACTAGTATCCGAGAAGTGTTCCATGTTAGAGTCCATGTAAGGTTATGCTTCCTGCACAAGTATGTGTGTTAGGATTATAAAAGGATGATGCATAGGTATATGATGTGATGAATCCTGTAAGAGAGAAGGGTTAGTGTGTATGCATGGCATGACATTTATAACCTTACTAATATGGTGATGCAAAATAGCTGCAAGAAGATTGTGAGTTAGTACATAATGAAATGCCTTACGTATATGTATGTATGCATGCGGAAACAAAATGAACAAACAGGGTTAGTGTAGAACCTGCAAAACGAACAAACCAAACATAAGCAGTTGCTCCTTCCAACCTTATCTCTCCATGCAGTAGAGATTTCTATCCTAGGTGGGTTTTCGAATCATAGCCATCGAGGACTATGGTTTCGCTCTCAGACTAGGTTGTTTTAATTCATGATGATCAGACTCAAAAGGTAAACTAGGGAGCAATACTAAAATGTACTCGAGGTAACTATATAATTTCAATGAAAGGCCCAATTGTCGGGTCACAAATGGTGTCTATAGGTCGTGCACACCCGCAAGCGTACAGACTATAATCAGTAGAAGGGATCCAAGTTCATGTTCCTTTCATCAACATTCAATGTGTTTATCAAGAGACATGAGATTTTTGTTTGATAGTTTACAATTTGATTCTTTTAGCATGAGTGTCCACAATCTAGTTAAATTCTTGATTTATCCACTTGATCTGATAAGGACAAATGGATGACTTTTATAGGTTCCATCATCAAAATATGTCACTATTTGTCGGCCCTTATTGACTATCCAAATAGAGGTGTATGATTCTTGTCATTCCTTGTGTATGGAGCTTACACAAGGTAAATGAAGATCAAACAGTTCTAAGCGTGGGCAGTCTATGAAGGCTAACATAATGACAATAAATAGTGGTAAACACTAGAGATGCCATTTCATTTATGAATATCGGGTCGAATGAACATCATCAAGACAAGGATAACATGCAAGAGATTGGTGGGACCCTAGGGAGATTTCTACAGGTTTATTTATATGGGTTGTGTCGGGCTTATGGCTTGGGCTCCTTTAGTGAGAATGCCCCAATATGACTAGGGTTACGAACTTTGATCAGTGAGTCTATCATTCTTTTACCTATTCGAGAAAAATTATACCCTATTTTGGACTTAGGAACCGAGCCACGTCAAGCCCTACAACTTTTCTTGATCGAGTAATGGCTAATGGTGATAACACCTATCATTGTCGCCCCGTGACTCGAATGGAATTATAATGGCAATATCATTCAGTATTATCGAGGGTTTAAAGACCAAGGGTGCACGTGGTAAGTGTAGTGAATATGCAGTTATGCTGTTGTGAAGGTTAACAAATAAGTTATGCATAATAAGAAACAATCTTTCATTCATACCCCTCGAATCAGTAGTTCCTTGTGGAGTCGCCAAAAACCTGTGGACTACAAGGTTCAATGAGCTTATAACATCGGGGCACACAGGCTAAATGGCGACTATCTACCAGTTTTCCATTTGTTATTATTTATTGGAGGGTCTACCTTAACTGACTTTGTAGATTGGAGTCGCCACCTGACTTGTATTGGGAGAAAGTGAATTAAAAATCCACTTCCCTAACCAGAAAATTCGGATTTAGGGGGTAGGAGTTACTTATCATATTTCCTATTATACAACGTGCTCATTTATCACTACTTCACCCTAGTTTTGATTTTACGATGCATTTTACCACACTCAATTACTAGTCAGTTTGAATTGGAAATGGAAGCGCATGATAATTGGATTGAAAAGCATTCATCACAACATAAATAAATAAATAAGTGAACAAGTAAGCAAGTAAACATATAGCTCATAGCACACAAGCATGAAAGAAACAATAAAAATAAACAAGCAAATGAGCAAAATAAGACGTGGAAATAGATTAAGGATTACAACCCGAGAGAATAACTTATTCTAATAAATACATCCAAAATGAAAATAAAAAAGAGAATTGGGATTAAGGATTACATTGCCTTGAAAAATGTCTATTCTATTAATTACATAAAAATAGAAAAAAGAAAGAAAATAAAATACACCTATTCTAATAAACCTACAAAACAAATGTTAGCTTTCACACACATGCAAACACACATCACATGTAGGATAATTTAATATATTTCATTCATCAACAATTGGAATAATAAATGAAGAAATAATTAAACACATAAGCAGACAAGGATGCTAATGTATGCATGATGCAAGATTTTGGAAATTTGGATGCTCTAGTGTGAACTCATCATCTTTATTATAAAAATATATTTTTATGATGAGGCAAAATATTAGGAAGTTAAAATGGGGAAATAAAAATAATGAAAATGATAAAGATATTATTTTGACCATAAAAAATGTTAACTTTATTATAAAAATAATAAATTTATCAAAGAAGACAACACATATGGCAATAATAATAAATATGCAATAAAAAATAATAATGCAAACGGAATAGTAAAAGAAATGATAAAAATATCATTTTTAGCATAAAGATGAGAACTTTATGATAAGAACAATAAATTTATCAAAACGATAATAAAAATAATAAAAATGAAATCAATATGATAAAAATAATAAAATGCAGAATTAAAATAGTTGAAGTGATAAAAATATCATTTTCACCATAAAAATATCCTCTTTATAATAAAAATGATAATTTTACCCGAAAAGGCATAAAGGTAATAAAAATTACAAAAATGCAATGAAAATAATAAATATGCAAATAAGTAAAATGGTATAAATAAAAATATTAAAAAGATAACTTTATGGCAAAAGTGTCAAATTTACCATAAATAGTATAAAAGCAATAAAAATAAGAAAAAGGGCAATAAAAATAGATAAAATGCAGAAATAATTATATAAATAAATAAACATGGCAGAAATGAAATGATAAAAATAATAAAAATAGCTTTTTTACCATAAAAATGTGAATTTTATAATAAAAGACTAAATTTACTATAAAAGATATAAATACAATAATGATTTCAGAAATGATAAAAATGCATAAATAAATAAAAATTCCAGCAATAAAAGTACCAAAGTGATAAAGGTGACAATTTTACCATAAAAACATTAACTTAATGATAAAAATGTCAAATTTATCACAAATAGCATAAATACAATAAAAGATGATAAAAATGCAACTACTATAGGAATTTTTTCAAAAATAGACCAAAAACAAAAAATATTATCAAAAGCCACATTAACCAAAAGCATTTTCAAAAACCAACTTTTCTAACTTTTTTCTTTCAAATATGGACTACTTTCTTTTTCTCCCTTATTTTTAGCATATTGTCTTCTTTTTTCTCAATGATTTTTTATCAATATTTTTTTCTACTTTTTTTATTTTTTTTCTCAACATTTTTTT
>CATIWM010341516.1:0-20081 GCA_949671775.1 Mallotus repandus | reverse complement strand
AATAAGTTCTTGTTTGATTAACATTGTAATTCTCCTTATTATTCTTTGTTTAAAACTTATAATAATAATTAAAATAATTAGTGGTAGAATAGTTTTTGTTCTTTTTAATTATTAATATCATTTTGATTTTTCTTGCCTATCCATTTAAGTATCTATACGGTTAATATAAAGTTTACCCAAATTCCCGAGTGTTCAACATCCTTCTTGCTCTATACTAAGTCTTAGAGACTAGGGTATTACAATTTGACCCGCTTCATGTTGTTGTTTAGTCATTGTTGGATTGTTGTTGTTGACTTGTCATTGTTGTTTGGTTGCTATGGGGTTGTTTTGAGTGGTTAACTCATTTAATTGCCAGCAGTTATCAAAGCTTTTACAATACTAATAAAAATATTTCCTTATTTTCTAATTTCATTATTCGAATAAATATAAAATTTTTTTCAAGATCATGTTTCCTATTTTAACAGCGAATGTTTCTATCATTATTATTTTTTTATTTTTTTTAACTTTGAGAAATGAGAAATGGTTGGTTTTAGTGTCCATCTTGAGCTACGGGATGAGATACTAATAGTCCACCTCGGGCTATGTGAGTCATGGTGTGACAGTTTTGGTATAAGAGCTTTGTTAAATGGTCCTATAAACCATGATTTTATAGTATTTTAATGAATATTGAAAATGTTTTTGATATATATATAGGATGCCACCAAGAAGAAACCATGGTAGGCCACCTCGACAAAGGAATATTGGCCAACGGGGTAGTGATCAGGTAGAATCTAGGGGTAGTGTAGATCTAGAGGTAGAATCTGAGGCTATGACCCATGTTGTTCAGCAGCCTCCACCACCTCCACCCCTTGTTGTTGAGCAACCTCCACCCTCTGTTGTACTTATTTACAGCTCGATCCCAGGTTACTTGCAGATACTATTATTACTACTTTGACAGTCTAAGAGTAATTAAAAAGGCCTGGTGATATAATTGAGCATGCTAAGAAATGTAGGCATTCGACTTTCATGGCTCTGTTGATTCTCGGGAGGTAGATAGATGGTTGAGAGCTATAAAGAAAACCTTTAATACTCTTGCATTAACTGAGGTACAGAAAATTGATAATGTTTACGCCCTTCTACATGATATGGCAGATGCTTAGTTTGCTCGGATTAGATTATTGCATGAAGGTCAGTTAACTTGGGATGTATTCAAGGCTGAGTTCTATAGGGAATACTTGACAGATGTATTCAAGGCTGAAAGGCAGAATGAGTTCATCACTTTAAAATAAGGGGCAATGTTAGTGCGAGAATATGAGGATAAATTAAAAGAGTTATACAAGTATGCTTAAGATATTTTCCTAACTCAAGCTTCGAAATGTCACAGGTTTAAAGAGGGCCTGCAAATTGTATTGAAGAATGAATTATCATTATATAAAGGCTAAAATTTTAGGGGCTGGGTTGAAAAAGCAATGGAGAAAGAAAAGCTAAGAGAAGAAATAGAACAACAAGGCAAGTACAAGGCTTCAATTTGGGTAGGAAAGCAAAAAGGATTTAGTAAGGGAGCTGGTACATCTCAACAAAGATCCGAGACAGGAGGATTTAGAGGCAATAGAGGTCCTTGGACTTGGTCAAACACTTATAGGCCACAGTCTTCTCAGTTGAACCAGAGCTCAGTAATACAACATGTTGCCAGTGCAGGCAGTTCATTTAGAAGGACCATATCTTATACCATTTGTGGTCGTGTACATGAGGGAGGAGAGTGTAGGAAGAGGACTATCCAGTGCTTTAAGTGTGGTGGATCTGGGAACATTAGGAGGGATTGTCCCAACCTTACACAGTTTGGCACTAATACTGGTAGAGGAGTCCAGATCATAGCTAGTAGAGGAGGTAGGACTTCTGGCTTGGATAGAGGTGCAGGTAGAGGTTTAGGAGCTAGTGCTAGTAGAAAGGGTGGTGCATCTACATCGACATAACCTATTCGGCCTGCACAGATAAAGAGACCTTCAGTACAGCCCAGGGTCTTTGCTATAACACAGTAAGAGGTAGCATCATCACACGATGTCATTTCTAGTAGGTTAACTACCTTTGGTGAGAATGCTTATGCTTTAATTGATCCGGGTGCAACTCATTCATTCATTGCATCATCATTCACATCATGCATACCAAAATAAAAGAGTGTGATGGACCAGGGTTTAGTTGTAGATATGCCAGTGGGTGAATTAGTAGTTTGTAAACATGTTTATTAGGGTTGTGAGCGAGAATTTGGGGGTGAGAAATTAGAAGCAGACTTGGTGCCATTACCATTACAAATGTTTGATGTCAGATGTCCTAACCAAGTATCAAGCAGTAATTGATTGCTACAAGAAGAAAGTAGAATTCCATATTCCTGCTAGTGGTAAAATGGTGTTTAGAGGTGAAAAGGGTTCAGAGCATTATAGCATGGTTTTAGCACTCACAGCTAGAAGAATGATGAGAAAAGGGTGTGAAGCATTCTTGGCATATGTTATTGACACTAAAAAAGAGGGGCAAAAGCTTGACAACCTTCCTGTGCTAAATAAGTTTGTGGATGTATTTCCAGAAGATCTTCCAGGGTTGCCACCTGATAAAGAGATTGAGTTCAACATTGATTTACAGCCAGGGACAACTTTTATTTCATAAGCTCCATATAGAATGGCTCCAGCAGAATTAAAAGAATTGAAGGTGCAATTGTAAGAATTACTTGATAAAGGCTACATCAGACCTAGTGTATCACCTTAGGGAGCACCAGTTCTATTTTTAAAGAAGAAGGATGGTACTATGAGATTGTGTATTGATTACAGACAGCTGAACAAGGTGACCATACGCAACAAGTATCCACTGCCACAGATTGATGACTTGTTTGACCAGTTGCAAAGAGCTAGAGTATTTTCAAAGATTGACTTGAGGGCTAGGTATCACCAGCTAAAGATTAAGGCAATAGATGTGCCTAAAACAACATTTAGGACTCGATATAGGCATTATGAATTCCTAGTGATGCCATTCGGGTTAACTAATGTTCCTGCTGCATTCATGGATCTGATGAACAGGGTATTCAAGCCTTATTTGGATACCTTTGTTATTGTTTTTATTGTTGACATTTTGGTGTATTCATAGTCAAAGGAAAAGCATGTTGAACATTTGAAAATTGTGCTACACATATTGAGGGATAAACAACTGTATGCAAATTTAGCAAGTGTGAATTCTGGCTAGAGAAAGTGGTATTTCTGGGGCATGTCATCTCAGCTGAGGGAGTGTATCTTGATCCGAAATAGATTGAAGCAATTCTCAGTTGGAAACCACCTACTAGTGTACATGAGGTGCGTAGTTTCCTGGGATTGGCAAGCTACTATAAAAGGTTTGCGCAGAACTTCTCCATCATTGCCTCACCTTTAACAAAACTGCTAAGAAAAAATGTGAAGTTTGTCTAGAATGAAGAATGCCAAAGCAGTTTTAATAAATTGAAGGAATGTTTAACCTCAGCATTAGTGTTGACACTTTCAGTGACAGGGCTAGAATATGTGGTATACAGTGATACATCTAGAAATGATTTAGGTTGTGTGCTAATGCAACGGGGTAAGGTAGTAGCATATGCTTCTCGACAGTTAAGGCCACATGAGTTGAATTATCCTGTACATGACCTAGAGCTAGCAACAATTGTTTTTTCCTTGAAGATTTGGAGACATTATTTGTATGGTGAGAAGTGTCAAATTTTCATAGATCACAAGAGCTTTAAGTACATACTAAGCCAGAAAGAGTTGAACTTGAGGCAAAGAAGATGGATTGAGCTCCTAAAAGATTATGATTTCACTATTGAATATCACCCACGGAAAGCTAATATGGTAGCAAATGCACTTAGCAGGAAGTCCTCAGGTAGCTTATCTTATATTCATTCTGTGAGGATTCCATTATTGCTTGAATTGAGGGCCTTAAATGTGGAGTTTGCTCAGGGTGAGAAAGGAGCATTGCTTGCTACTTTGAAAATTTGACTAGTGTTAATTGATAAAGTTAGAGAGGCACAAAGTCAAGATGAACAGATGGTGAAGATTAAGGAGCAAGTCCAACAAGGTAATGGGGTAGACTTTACGATTTCAAATGATTGTACTTTGCTTTATGGGGGCAGGCTATGTGTACCTAATGTTGAAGTTTTAAAAAAGGAGATAATGGAGGAAGCATACAATTCAGTTTATACTATGCATCCAGGAAGTACCAAAATGTATCATAATTTGAAAGACAATTATTGGTGGTCAAGGATGAAAAAGGATATTGCAGAGTTTGTGGCTAGATGTTTCGTTTGCCAATAGGTTAAAGCAGAACACCAACATCTAGTGGGAACATTGCAACCACTTCCTATTCCTGAATGGAAGTGGGAGCATATTACGATGGATTTTGTGGTTAGATTACCTAGAACTCAGCAGGGACATGATGTTATATAGGTGATTATGGACAGATTGACTAAATCAGCTCACTTTTTGCCTGTGAAAGTGAGTCACTCACTGGATAAACTAACTGAAATCTATATCAAAAAAGTGGTTAGATTACATGGAGTTTCATTTTTTATTGTATCATATAGGGACCCAAGATTTACATCCAGATTCTAGCAAAGTTTGTAACATGCTTTGGGTACCAAGTTGAGATTTAGTATAACTTTTCATCCTCAAATAGATGGTCAGACAGAGAGGAAAATCCAGACATTAGAAGACATGCTTCGAACTTGTGTGATGGAATTGCAAGGTAGCTGGGATAAATATGTGCCACTAATAGAATTTGCCTATAATAACACCTTTCATTCTAGTTTGGGAATTGCACCTTATAAAGCTCTATATGGTAGGAGGTGCAGAACTCCAATATGTTGGGATGAAGTTAGGGAAAGGCAGTTAGTTGGTTTAGAAATTGTACAAATGACAACAGAGAAAATTTAGCTAATTCGGAATCGACTAAAGGAAGCTCAAGATAGACAAAAAAGTTATACAGACTTGAAGAGGGAACCGATAGAATACAATATGGGTGACAAGGTCTTCTTGAAGGTTTCACCTTGGAAAGGAGTTTTACGGTTTGGTAATAGGAGTAAGCTAAGCCCTAGGTACATTGGTCCTTATAAGGTAATTGAGAGGGTTGGTCCAGTAGCCTATAAGTTGGCTTTACCTCCTGAATTATCTCAAATTCATGATGTTTTCCATGTTTCTATGTTGAGGAGGTATAAGAGTGATCTTAGTCACATTTTACAAGCCTAACCCTTAGAATTGAAAGATGATCTATCTTATGAAGAAAAGCCTATTATAATTATTGCTAGGGAAACCAATGTATTGAGAAATAAAGTTATAACTTTGGTGAAAGTATTGTGGGAACACCATGGGATTGAAGAAGCCACTTGGGAGCAAGAGGAGGACATGAGAAACCAATACCCTCAGCTGTTCTAGCAAAATATTGAAGACAAAATTTCCTAAAGTGGGGAGAATTGTCACACCCGTACCCTCAGTCTGAGTACTTTGGCATTTACTATACATTTCATTTACTTATAATGTATATATCTATATGTTGGTTAAAGAGTGAGAGTTTAAAAGTTTGGTATGTGATGGAGTAAATTAAAATAGATAGATGTTATAGAATAGACAATTATACCCCTTAGAGTTTATAAGAAGTATAGCATGTTCTTTAAGGGCAAAAAGGACATTTATATTAAAATGACCCTAATAAACCCTTGAATTCTTTTTAAGAGGTGGAATTAATGTATGTGTAGCCACCTTTAAAAATAAAAAAGAGAGGAACTTGTTCTAGAAAAGAAAGGAAGAGGGTATTTTTAAATCCTCCTTCTTGGTTAGGGTTTCCCAAGTAAATTTTGGTGATATAAGGCATTTTTAAAGCTAAAAATCTTCCATTTCAAAATCATGGTAATTGATTGGTAAGTATTTTAATTTCTTTGGTTGATTTGGAGGTTAGGGTTTGCATTGACAAAATTTGGGTTTTGCAATTTTGGTTTTATAGTCTTAGTGTTTTGATCATAAGTTGAGCTAGAAAACTATAAATTGGGAGTAATTTGATTTTCAGAAAACTTTGAAGAGTCCTCTACAGCTTCTTAGTTTTGAGTAAGGGCTTATTTCTTTTCTATGATGGTTAATCGAAGCCATTTTTTTATTGCTTAGTCTATCAGTGAGTTTGACCTGATGGTGTTCAAATATTTATAGCTCTTTCCATGATTGTCAAAATATGATGAAATTTTTATAGTATGTAGTTGACATATAGATCTAAGGATGATAAAAATTTGAGCATGAAATTCCTTGTGTATAAGATGCATAAAATTTTCTAAGTTTTCTCTGAAATAGCCCTTTTAGAGATAGTGGGTCAGATTTGTGAAGTTGAGTTGGTAGGCATATTTTGCATGTCATTTGGGGGCTGCATGGTAATATAAGTATATATTATTGTTATATTGATGTTTTATAAGTAAAATTTTATGCTTTAGGTGTTGTAAAAAGAAAGGAAGGTGTTGGTGCGAAGTATGTAAAACGGTGAATTGGTTTCGTATGTTTAGAAGGCTGTTTTGTGAGTAGATGTTCAAGCCCTTAAATTACTTTTGTATCATCAATAATGAGCTTTTGATATCATTTTATGAAGCTAAATTGATATATTAAAATCCTTTTAAATCAACTTGTTGTCATTTGAACTATGCAAGCCTTGAATCAATGAAATTATTCTAAATTCACAAGTTAAAGGTTTTACTATATTATGCTTTTGTTTTTGCAAGAAAAATGAGATTTATTTCAGTTATTTGATGATTTAATTGAGTTGTAATCTGTTAGATTTCATTCCATTGAATTATGATGAGAAATGGTTTGATTTTGGATATTGTTTGAACTATAAACGTGATGAATTCATTTTGATTATTTATGAGATGAAATGGTATTTGTATTATGTATTATCACCCTATGTGAGATGTGTGTATGTGTTGTGGTATTATATGCACATTTGAGATTATGATGGTTGCTATTACACAATAGACAATGTGGCACTTGACTGCAGGATGACGAAGGGAGAAGGGTTGTTCCGTGCTAATGTAGTCGAAGGGTTAGCCTTCAAGTGTGCCTAGAGTGTGAGATTTATGATGGCCTATACATTATAGCCAGGTTGTGATGATGGATATGGGGTTGGTCAATACATAAGGAAAGCAAAAATGATGCTTGAAAGGCATGTGTTATTATTCAATTAAATTTTGTATAAGCTGAAAGCAAATCTTGGCTTTGTTATTTCAAGTGGTTTAGAACTCGATTTGTAAATATTTTAATATTCATATTTTGGAAGTTTATTACATTAATTTAACCAAATCATTTTATGCTTGCAATATCTAGTCATTGAGTATTTCCGTACTCATTCTGTTTTTTTTTCTAAAACATTTCAACTAGCAAGGTTTGATAAAGGGTAGTCTGCGTTGAGTAAGAGCTGATAGAAGCTAGAAGTAAGGTTGGCCAACAACATCCTTGTTAGAAAAGCCTTGAACTTTATTACTTATCTTTGATTTTCTTAAGTAATATAAAACATTATGTTTTGGAGTTGAATATAGGTAGCAAGACTTTATGTAAAGCAAATATTTGGAAACATATTTCATGTTGCTTTAATGATGTTTATGATCATATTTTCAGTATACAAGTATCATTATAATTATAGTTTAAAGATGTGATTTCTTAGAATATTTAACTACCTCATTCTATTATTTCATATAGTTGCTGGCATTTAATTTTGGTTAATACTGTGTTGTTAAAGTCGAGTTGTTATCACATTATTATCCTTATTGGCTAACTATTGTGGATGTGTCGTTGATGTCGAGTTATTGTGGCATGGTTGTCATTGTTGGATAATTGTTGTTGTTATGTTATTTTTGAGTCATTGTTTTGTTGTCATTGTTGGATTGTTGTTGTTGACTTGTCATTGTTGTGGGATTGTTTTGAGTGGTTAACTCATTTAATTGCCAGCAGTTATCAAAGCTTTTACAATACTAATAAAAATATGTCCTTGTTTTCTAATTTCATTATTCAAATAAATATAAAAAAATTTCCAAGATTATGTTTCCTATTTTAACAGCGAATGTTTCTATCATTATTATTATTTTGTTTTAACTTTGAGGAATGAGAAATGGTTGATTTTAGTATCCATCTCGAGCTATGTGAGTCGGGGTGTGACAATGACAATAGTGATGAGATTTTTTTTCCCCTCCTTGTATGCAATTGCCAATTCTTATGTAATGCAATCAATGACTTGATCATATATAGTTTATCAATTAATCGATTTCTTGTAGGAACAAATCCTAGAGCCTCTTTTTTTTTTTTAATTTTCATCAAAAATAAAAATAAAAATTTATTAATTTTTGACAATCATTGTCTCTTGAATCGGCAATGATCTCTCATTATTTCTTTCGATTTGATTTAGTTTATTTAATTTCTTTGCATTTAATAAATATGTATTTTTGTTTGTTTCTATTTTCTTGGATTTCTTTAAATCTTTCTCTATAGAGTTATTATCCTTCATAGGATTTCATTGTTTATCTTTTGTGGAGTATAATTATCTCATAGTTGTAAAAATTTTCAATTAAAGACCAAAAAATTGATTTTGGCTAATTAAAGTCATTGAAATAGTAAGTGAAACAGACTGATCATTGAATTGCATAACAAAAGAGCTCTGTTAATGTAATTGAAGAACAGTAATAAGAAATTTCATGATTTGAGTGAAATTTTATTTTAATGCTTCTTGATTGTACTGACATTGATATTATTTCTTAATTAAGATCTATTTTTAATTTTTAATAAATGAAAAATCTTCCATAAAAAAAACTTAATCATAAAGTTTTATATATACGTGTGTAATATATATTTTTCAACAAATAATTTATATTTAAATCAATAAAATATAATATATACACTATGATATTATATTTAAATATTTATGTAGCACAAATTTAACAGTCAAATACAATATATCCTGAATAAATATAAATTTCACCTACATTTTCTTAAATGTTAAATTATATAGCATGGGCACGGAAAAAAAATAAAAACAAAAAATAAATATTTAGAAACAATATTTCTAAAAAATATAGAAAACAATACACTAGAAGTCAATTGATAAATATGAAAAATTACATAGATTAATATCTATATATAAATTAAGTTCAATACAAAATCTATTTTTCATTACTAATCATATTTATTATCACAAAAAATAATTTCAAAATACAGAAAAATGCTAACCAAATTTAAAAGTACAAAACTCTTTACAACTCTAATATCAACTAATTTTCACGTCATCTGATAATCATAAATATAGCAATAATACAGTTAAATATACAAATTTTATAAAATAAATAATCTATTTTTCATTTCATTATACTTAAATTTTTTTTTTTAAATACTCATTAGTAAAAATAAAATATAAATACTTTATTCACAATATTTATTATCAATTTCATATATCAATTTATAAAGTCTTTTGCTTCATTAGCATTTTTATTTCTAATATTTTTACTGGCATCTTTAATATTGTACGAAAATAAAAATATGAGAAAATTATAGGATATATAAACAAATATAAAAATTTATGTATCTATAAAAAAATTATATATTCTTAGAGCAAACTAGTATTGTCAATTGTATTAATAATATATAATCTTGGTATGATTATATATAATAGAATTATATTTCTTTAGCGTAAAATCATATTATTATTACATATAATAGAATTTTATATTTTTAGTATAAATAGTATTGTCAATTGTGTTGATATAAATTTATATATAGCTTTGACGTATATATAATTTTAACATATATATAGTCTTGCTATTATTACATATAATAGAATTTTGACATATAATAGTTAATTTAATATTAAGCAAATAAATATAATGGAAATATCAAAGTTATATAATTTAGTATCAACTAATATGAATAATAATAAAAAGTTTGACCAAAAAAATAATATTTATAATAAAAAATTTAATAAATTTAGTGTAAGTTATTAATTGATAATTTAATACCATCAAAAGTAGTTAATTTTAATATAAGTAATTATATTTACATCAAGTATTAGTCAATTATATTTATATCAAGTATTAGTCTCAAATAAATACTATATAATACTAATTTATTATTAAATTAGATTTTAAATTGTTAAATAGAGTAAAAATTACATATTCATAATAAAATTATATGAATTTTATTAAATTAGTATTGATATTAAATAATATGATAAAAATTTAAATTAATATAATTATTTAAAAATATAAATAATTTAAATTATTATTTATAATAAAAAACTAGGTAGTTATAACGTGGTTTTGATATTAACCCAACAACATAATATAAACTTAAACAAAACAACCTTATTTAGTTTTAAGTTTTGATATTAATCTAATATACATTTAAACAAGACTACGTAGTTTTGAATTTTGATATTCAAAAATTATATCCAAAAAGGCTCTAAAATCACTATAAAAAAAACAAAAAACAAAAACAAAAACGCAGCCTCCCCTCCTTCTTCTCCGGCCGAAGACACAACCTCCCTTTCATCTTCTTTGTTGTATCATTTTTCTCCTTCTTCGCCTCTCCTTTCTCGTGCAACATGCTTCACCAAATAACTATTTGCTTTAGCAGACTTACTTCATCTACTATTTGTTTCGCTAGGTTTGTTCTTTTAACTAATTTGTTTCAAAATGAGTTTCATTTGTTTTACTAACTCTTTATTTTTATAGATTTTTTTTTGCTTTGGTATGATCAGACACAGTTATGCTCTGTTTTGAATTTTTTTTAGATTTTTTTTGCTTTGTTGTAACCACTGATAATCTCACCGGGTGCTTTACCAAGTTACTAACTAAGAATTTGATATTACCTCTACTTGCTTGGGATCATTTATTATGTTGTAATTGACATCATTATGTTGGTTATATGTATAGGGTGTCACCGAACCAAACAGTTCGTAATTCGTTCGGAGCTCTGCCAGAAAAAAACTCATTCGAGTTTGTTAAGCTAAATAAGCACAGCCCAAACTCTATTTTCAGGCTCGTAAGCTAAACGAGCTGAGCCCAAGGTTCCTTAAGTTCGTCTCATTAAAGCTCGCAAATAGACTCATTCGTCGGCTCGCGAGCTGACTCGTGAACATACTAATTTACAGGCTCATTTATATGCTCATGAACGAGCTCGTTATATTAGGTGGTGGTATTAAATAGGTATAATTTAATACAAATATTAATATTCAATAAATATAAGTTAATTTAGTAAGTCAATATTACATAATATTAATTTTATATTAAGTAAAGACAATAATAATTAAATTATTAGTAATTAATATAAAATATTACATATGACAATATTATGTACTCATAATAATATTATATAATTTTTTGCGTGTAAATTAATATTAATATTATAATAAATAAATATTATACAAGACTAATTAAATATTTAGCCAACAATAAACTACATAACCAAATTCTCTAATAAATAAACAACTTCCTTACCCTAATTTTCTAATCTATAAACTATGTAGTTTTGCAATTAACTTTAAATGAAATAACATAATATTTTAATAATAAATAATAAATTTTTAATATAAATATAATATTATGTAATATTTATATTTTAAATAAAAAATACGTAATTTTAATATTATAAGCAATTTTAATATTACAAAAATATGTAGTTTAAGGTTATAAAACAATGTAATGTCTAAATATAAATTAAATACGTAGTTTAATCTCTAAACTACGTAGTTTTGTTATTAACTCTAAATGAAATAATATAATATATATCTTATCAACAAATAATAGTAAATTTCCTAAATAAATACAACTTCTAAATGAAAACTACATAGTTTTACCATTATTATAAGCACTTTCCAATGTTACAAAACAATTTAACATTATTATATAATACTAATTAAATTAGTATTAAGTAATATGAAATTGCTTACTAATAATAAAATTATATAATTTTTTTGTGTGTAAAATAACAAGGTGGAATCCCTAAGATAATATAAAATTAAGTAAGATAATACAAAATTAAGTAATATTTATATATTTTTTAAGAAAGTAATATTTATATTTTACAATAATACATAAATTAATATTAAATAATATAAATTTAAAATAATAAATGATAATTTAATTTGTATTATTTAACAAAAATACGTAGTTTGAGTTCATTAAATAATGTTATATCTAATTATAAAAATATGTAATTTAATATCTAAACTACGTAGTTTTATAATCTACCCTAAATGATCAGTGAGATTCTGATGATATTGGGAATTTTATTATTTTGAGGGGTCAATTACAAACGACATCTTCCATCTCGATTAATTTGCAAGATTTGTTTATTTGATGACATCTTCCAAATGAGAATTAATAAACACCAATCACATCATTGACCCAAGTTCGGATTTATAGAAGTGCAATTAATGTGCTCTCTAGAAGAGTCTAGTGTTCTGTAGCAAGTTAAGTTGTCTGTGCCATTTCCAGCTTACTCCAGTGCCATATTTGGTTTCTTGCACAACTTTCACATGATTTTCTTCTTACCACCATGACTACTACCTTGTATTTTTCCATTAACTTTATCTTTGTTATGCTCTCTAGCATCAATTATCCTCCAGCTACAGCTCATGAAACGCTAATCAACATCCACACAAGTTGTTACACACAAAGGGATGAAGTTGGCTACACTATGGACATTTGCTTATTGTCCGATCTAGCCGAGCTTTTCCAGGTACCGTTCGTTGCGTATGAAAGCGCTTCCTCTCTGGCGCAGTGTGAGTTTCATCCAAAAGCCAATGAAGTCTTCGGCTTAGCTGTCTCTCAGCTGGTGGAACAGGTGGAAGCTGCCTCTGGAAATGCTCTATTTTCTCTTAAAAGCTTTTTCTATATTTCAAATATTGTAGGTACTTCTTTTCTTTGGATGGTGGAGCAACGCAAATGCAGAATTGTTGTAGATCGGCTATGCCAGTATACAGCTTGTGTTTTGTCCGCTTTGATGGTTGAAGATCTTACCTCCTCTATGGATCACTAAAGGTTATCTGGGTTAATCCAGAAGTTGATCGTAACCCATCTACTTTGCTTGCTGATGGAAGTGAAGTCCAACTTCCAGCTGATCTTTCACTGTCTCGACATAAGCCATCAACTTAAGTATGTCTTGCATGAAGAGGAGCATTAGACTACTGTTCATCACGGTGCAGCTGTTTCTGCCTTTGTTTCTATAAGGTTCTGCTACTGTTATTGTTCACCTCATCTATTTTGGGCTGCAAATAATGATTTCAGATTAAATGGTATTGGACTTACATCAATTGTGGCCCTTTTCAATGTAAATGTTATCCAATGAGCTTATCTTGCTCAAGTCCTTTTAAAATATGTTTGAATATTTATCTAATATAATAAACTTTACTTTGGTCAAAAAAAAAAAGTGCAATTAATCATTAAATTCAAAAGATGATTATTGAATTTTCTCCAGCTTTATCATTAAAGTTTAATACAATAATTATATATTTATTTTCTTCAATGATTTAGATTTAATTTTATAATTATTTTTTTTTTAAAAATAATTTTTTAAACATATCACACTAATGTGAAAATATTTTTAAATTATTTGAAAAACAATTAAGTGTTAATGGCGCAAAAATAATAAAATTATAATTTTATATTTTTTAATGTATCAATAATAATAATTCATGAAATTTTCTTAACATTAAAATTTTATTTAAATAAATTCAATGCTTATCTGATTTATTTTGTTTTTTTCATTGAAATTTTAAACCTTTTTTCATAAAGTTTTTGCCTTTAGTGGAATTTTTGTAGTTTTTTTTTATGAAGTTTGGATATCTCTTTATTGTAAATTAGTGGTTGACCCGCGCATTGAACGGACTATTTTTATACATATAATTGATTTTTATTATAAATATTTAAAAATAATAAATGACACAACAGAATAAAAGAGAAATATAATTAATCTTTTTTATAAATATTTAAAGATATGTAATAATAAAAAGTTTCACTACATAGAGAAAAATAAACTATATTTTTTCAATAGTAAAATATAGTTTTAAATACTTGACCATCAATAATGTATTTTTTGCATTTTATCTCTATATAATCCTCATTTGTTGGGTCGTGTAGTTTTTGTTTCCAATGTCCTTCTCCTTCTCCATCTCCCTTGCAAATTTGTTTGAAACTTCTTTTCGTTATGAAATGAGAATCTGGCACCATAATTTTTAATATTTTGCGAGTTTCATCAAATTTTGTTACATGATCTAAGTCTTCAGCCATTTACAACAAAAATTGTGTTTCTTTGTTATTATAAAATGTATGCTCTATTATTGCATAAACAAAAGTTGCATACCTTTTTCCTTGTAAGTGGAATTTTTTAAAGGTTTTAAATCCTTTCACTATTTGGCTTGTAAAAAAATATTTGTATATTCCTGTAATAAATAGAGAATCGTTGTTTTTTTTTTTTTGCATGCTTGTATCATCTCATATTGTTGCCTTGTTATGAGTGCTATGAACTTATAAAGAAATTCAAGATTTAAATGTTGAAGAAATCCTGAAGGTTTTTGTTGCAATATAAAATTTCATTGACCTACGACAAAAAATTATAAATTAATTTTATTAAATATATTATTTTATAAATAAGTAACTAAAATAATGTTACTTACATTAATTGAAAATTTTGCAAATCTTCCATACTAATTTTTATTATTTTGCGAGAAATTTTTCGTGGAGCTCTTAATGGCAAGACGATATTAGTTATTATATCTTTATTTGATTTCACATAAATAAGATAATAAATTTTGTAAAAATATTAGTAATCAAATAGCTAAATTATGGTATATATATTATAAGTACGACAACAATAATAATATCAATAATAATAATAATATTATTATTATTATAAGCATATTACATGTACAAATATTTGTGGAAATATTTACATATAAATATATAGGCATATTAGTGCAAATATTTAATGAAAGAGCATCTTCCAAGTTAAGATACATGACAGATCGGAGACTAAAATATACCAATATGAAATATGAGCTTTTTTGAAGTGCATGACTCTTGAATAATAATAATAATAATAATAACAAT
This sequence comes from Mallotus repandus, assembly GCA_949671775.1. NCBI lineage: Eukaryota > Viridiplantae > Streptophyta > Magnoliopsida > Malpighiales > Euphorbiaceae > Mallotus > Mallotus repandus. Next base: position 4,978 of record CATIWM010341516.1, on the reverse strand, counting down.
TTCATTTTGCTAGGAGATTGTGTTTAAACTTCAAGAACACGAAAAAGTACATAAAACACTTCAAACCACCAGAACTATACCCCACCATACCAATTTCCAGATCTAAATATCTCACCTCACATTCAAATTTATTCACTTTTTAACCCCAAAAAGCCCCCAAAGCAAAAAAAAAAAAAAAAAGGCAAAATTACAACAAAGAATTACCACTGTAAATTCTTTTTCTTTTAGTTTCGAAAACAGTTGTACTATATTGCGGACACGAGATTTATGTATATATAGAGAGAAAGAGAGAGAGGAGATGGTAGATTGTAAATATCTACCATGGAGGCTGCTTGTTTGTCCTCTAATGAGGACAAGGAAAAAAACAAAACAAAAGCAAAGGTGAAAATATCAGTCCAATTTATATTAGTACAAAAGTACACATTTTCGTCTTTACTGATATTGATATTTTTTTTTAACTTCTAGCATGGAGGCAGCTTCAAAAAGCACAACAAAAATGCCACTTCATTCATTTATTATCACCAATTCAGCAATGTACAATGACGTTTGTAAACATCATGTCTAAGAAAAAGAGGAGAAAATCAAAACATCCAGATTGAATTTAGATTAAATTCATTATTTCCTATAATGGATCAAAGCATCCAGATTCATGGCTTGAAACATTGATGCAGAAACCATAGTTTACTCGGAAGTGCCTTGCCACCTCATTAGAAATTCCTATGGGCCTTGTTCTTTTTGCAACATGATCAGAATCTCTACATGGGTAGTCTACAGAAGGGTTAGTTGGAGGAGTCCTTGGATACTTCAAAGCAGCTATGCCAAGCAACAAAACATGTCTATCATTATTTAAACAAAAAAAAAAACCACCTTTGCATACAATATCAGCATGATAATGCAAAGAAAGACATCTATATCAGACTTAATGCACACTACCTGGGATTGATGGAGCGCGTAGCTCAATAGCTCCTCCCTCAGAAAATGGTGGATGAGTTACAGCAGAAGGATTAGACATCCAACCTGCAAGGGGTGCTAGAACTGGTGCTGGTGTAGGTTGAAATGGCTGAATACAAAAAACATAAGCATATTAAGAATAGTGTAAGCCAATAAAATAGTGTTAAACAGAGAAAGCCAGACAACCAACCCCATGTGCTCCAAGAGGATGAAATCCTCCAGCTTTTGGTAAGGATTCGAGCAGTGGATTGTTTGCAAATGATGGAGCCCGAGCACCATTTGGTTGCCCGCAATGAATGATCCACAAAGAGAGTTTTAATATCTGGATTTCGCCTTGGATTTTTACATAGTTGATGCTGCCAATTCAAGCTGTATTTTATACAGAAAATAAATTATTTATTTGTGCAAGAACATCATATACAAAACAAAAAGTAAGTAATGCCAACAGATAAAGAGTTAATACACATTCCAAAAAGAACCAATAATGTATAAATACACCCTTCTCCAACCTTGTGTTCATTCCATAGCTTACAATAGAAAAACACAGTTTATGCAGTACAGTACAGAATACTGACAATTCCCAGAAAAACATAGCCCTAATTCAAGTTTCTAAGTATTATTCCAAGAATTGTGACAGAAAGGCACATTATTTGAGCAACATACGCAGAGCAATCATTTCACTGGCAGAAGTTCAACCACAACTCAACTGATGAGAACTTGTTTAGCAATGCTTATATTAAGATAAATTGATTGGTAAACCTTCATATGGAAAAAGAAAAATGAGGTAAAAATAGAAATGTAAAGTAACGCACAAAATGAACCTGCCGTATTGGATTATAAAATGAGGTCTTTCATTATGCGTTTCATAAGGGCTTTTGGTTCAGCACTCTAATGTGTAATTTTATTTTCAATTCTATATATTTATTCATAAGGGCTTGATAAACCAAATCAATTTAGTTTTATTAAATTGATAAAGATTGAAGTAATCAGAGAAAGGAGAAAAAAAACTTTGCAATTTGGTAACTCAAAATATCATCGTACACTCTAGAAGACGTAAAGTAAAGGCTAAGAAACTACAGCTGGCACTTGAGACTGATACGTATGGCTAAAGTTCAAATAAAATTCACTGCCTGTGTAACTTAAACAACTATAGTATAAGTTAGACTAATAATAATAAATAATAGGTAAATTTGATCCTTTCAGCGTTTAACATTATAAGCTAGATTAGCTGAATTAGATTATATTTGTGGGCACTTTGGCTTATTTGAATTAAGATCAAGTCATACAAACAGTCCCAATATGATATTTAAGGGGATTCAATTGATGGTGAAAAAGACCGCAACTTAGAGATGTACCAATATGAACAATTTCCAAGTCAAATCCGTGTGTAGAATGCAACAGTAAAGTGATGACAATAGATAAATTAGTGAAATGCTACAAATTTTAAATGTGTCCTTACCTTTTGTGAAGCTTGTTTCTCAAAAAGATGTTTCAGAATGGAAAGAAGTATTGCAAGACGTGAACCGCAGGGAACTGCAAAAAATTTCAATAAGGGATTCTCCAATATCTTAGAAAAGTGACTTTACATTCAGTTGCATGTAAGTAGAAGATCAAACATGGATGGACTATTATTTATCCAGAAATCAGAAAGCACCATTATAACTTGAACCTGAATGAACAAAAAAAATTCCAGTGTCAATTGCTTTTGCTCCTAAAAAAACAATTAAGAAAATAATAACTCCATTGGAATTTTTGTTTAGAGAAAGAAAGGGGAGAGGGTGTTTTATCACATTACTATGAAAAATGCAACAACCAAATAGAATAAAAGAGCTCCTAAGAGATTTTTTCTTTCTTTCTTAGAGAAAAAAAAAGAGCAAAAGCAATATACATTTATAAACATGGACGTACTTCATATGCGCATATGCATATATATAATATAAATGAAACATTCAACAGTTAGCTAGCCCATAGAAGTGCAAGTTTTCTTTCTAGAGAACCATCAATATCAATTTCACCATATTGCAAATTCAACATTAGGAAAGCAAATTATTCATCTACACCCTTTCTTTTTTGGAGAAAAAAATCGCCAAAACAGGCAACCAAAAATTCAAGATTATTCCTTATTATCAATCATTGCAATACGCTTCCCATGGTCCGCAGTCAAGATATGGTTAAGTAACGTTGTCTGTTCACCAACAAAACTAAGCATATCAAGTTACCAATTCCCAGGCAATGCTAATAACTGGTACTTTTTTCTTCTCTTATCACAAGATATTGAGATGATGTATCATCGCGAATGGGAAAAACAAAAATGCAATTCAACTTTATTCTATGTTATCAATTCTCATGTTTGGTAAGCTCGCAGTCAAATTCAATTCTTCAAAATGATAAATGATTTTGCAAGAACCCATCAAATAATAGAAATGGGGGGATAAGGTAGAGCAGACTTTTCCAAGGCAGATGTGAAGAAGAGATTGGTAAGCTCACTTTATGGTAAGCGAATTTACCTCTAAAGAAAGGTTTAGTTTTGTTTTTGAGTTCTTGGCCACTAGTGGTGAAGTAAATCTAGCTTATCTGAGTGCTTTCTTTTGAAAAATTTTATGATTAAAAATATTTGTGGATTTTTTTTTAAAATTTAGTTTATAGGTTAGATATTAAAGTCAATATTTGCTGTAATCAGAATTCAACTTTATTAGATTTTAATTAATAGAAAATCAATTATTTTTATTTAATCATATAATGTTTTTACTAGTAAAAAAATATTTACAAATCAACATCAGGAAAATTTAAATTCAGTATTTTATAATATTTTTGGAGAGTAAATACTATCAAACGACTTTTGTATTAATATTATAAAAAATAAACATATTCATGATTTTATTGAAATTAGGTTACAAGTATTCATTTTAAAGAAAATGAAATAATGTTTCAATGCATGCTTTGTTAAGACACCAACTATTCCTGATGTATTGATCATGTAGAAAGAACATGACAGCATAACAAACTATGAATTCGACATAGAAAGACATTTAAGCTCTCTCTTTTGTTTTTTTTGCCCTGCAGCATTTATGGCAAACAGGCTTTTTTCAATATGCGGATATGCCATAAATGGAACTTTTAAGAAACTTTGTGTTTTTTAATTATAAAATTATGTTTTAACTTTTTTTCTCTTTTAATAAAAAATATAAAAACTCCAAACAATATTTAGTGTTTTTAGCTACCTTTAATATCGAGTATTTTATGAGAAAAAAAAATCATTTTTATTATGTAATTGATTGATATCAACACATTTAGTTTACTTTCTGGATTAGCTGATAAGAGGATATTTTCATTTCGAGTTATGGTGCATAAGTCACATTAAATTAGTTGTCGAAAGACTTTTATCACTTTTATAATCTTACTTAAATCAAGTCAGATTAATTAGAGTATAGTATTGAATAATCATAAATATAGCAATAACAATATTAAATATACAAATTTTTTGGAATATAAATATATATAAACATAAATTTTATATTTTAATATTGAAGTTATTTATTGCTATCAATTCATAATATAATTATAAATAAATTTATTTAGTTAAATATATTAACTTCATTTTAAATTTATTTTTTATCTAGAAAAATAAAAAAATGTATTTTTTATTAATAAATAAATTATACGATTTAAATACAAACAAGTATTCGAGTTTGAAATAGGTGCACGACTTAGAAATTGATATCCAAATCGAACGCCAACAATGTAAATTTGCGAAAATATTTCTGAAAGATTTCTCGAAATTTTCAATACAAAAAATTTTTTAACATGAAAAGGTGCCTATTAATGTTGTCGATGTATGACATTAAATGTTGAAAGTTATTGATTATGTGTAAAATAATAGTATTAAGTGTGGTTAATTTATGTATTTTTATAATATTTTTTATTAAAATTTAGTTATTTTTATTTTTATATTACTGTTATTTATTTTTATAATATTTTTATAAAAATATATATAAATATATATTGTTCTTATATTTTGTGTATTTTT
>CATIWM010341489.1:0-10513 GCA_949671775.1 Mallotus repandus | reverse complement strand
TTGCCAATGTTTACTAACTCTTCTATAGATTCTGTGCCTTCTAAGCCTCTCATAGTCTACCAACGACGCAAGATTTCAGCACCTCTCGGGCCCCCTCCAGCTCATTCCCTTAATGTTGATCCTGTTTCAGCAACTGCACCGGCACCTATTAGACAAAGTACCCGAGTTCGTAGACCACTAGATAGGTATGGTTTCACCTCTCTTTTATCTTTGACAGCCACTGTGTCTTCTATTCCTATTCCTTCATCCTATAAACAGGCAATGGAGCATGAATGTTGGCGGAGAGCTATTGAAACAGAACTTCTTGCACTTGAAGAAAACCAGACCTGGGATGTTGTTCCGTGTCCACCATTTGTGAAACCTCTTGGTAGTAAGTTAGTGTTCTCTATCAAGCTTCGTTCTGATGGATCCATAGAACGTTACAAGGCTCGGTTGGTGGTTCTTGGCAACAAGCAACAGTATGGCCTAGACTATGACGAGACATTCGCGCCGGTAGCCAAAATGACCACTGTACGAACAATACTCGCCCTTGCTGCATCACAATCATGGTCTTTGCATCAAATGGATGTAAAGAATGCTTTCTTACATGGTGATCTCAAGGAGGACGTTTACATCAAACTTCCCTATGGTATGCCTACTTCTTCCCCTAATGATGTTTGCAAACTAAAACGCTCTTTATATGGATTGAAGCAGGCATCGCGAGTATGGTTTGAAAAATTTCGATCGACTCTCCTTGGCTTTTCATTTACTCAAAGTCAATATGACTCCTCACTTTTCCTCCAACGGACATCCAAGGGCATAGTTGTTCTTCTTGTGTACGTGGATGACATTGTTATCACCGGATCTGATATGGAGGCTATTTCTAAACTTCAGAATTTGTTGCACTCTACTTTCCACATGAAAGATCTCGGCCCACTCACCTATTTTTTGGGGTTAGAGGTACATCATCGGCCTCAAGGTATCTTCTTGAATCAACATAAGTATATTATAGATTTGATTTAGCTAGCATGACTCACAAACACTAATTCTGTTGACACCCCAACGGAAATTAATGTGAAATATCGACATGATGAAGGAGAACTTCTTGAGGATCCTACTTTATATTGAAAGTTGGTTGGAAGTCTTATCTATCTAACTATCACCCACCCAGACATCTCTTATGCTGTCCATATTGTCAGCAGGTTCATGCAAGCCCCTCGGCATCTCCACCTATCTGCAGTCCACCGCATCATTAGATATATCCTTGGCACACCTAGTCGTGGCTTATTCTTCCTTACTGGTTCTTCCCTCAACCTATAAGCCTATAGTGATGCAGATTGGGCTGGCTGCCCGGATACAAGAAAATCAACTATAGGATGGTGTATGTTTCTTGGTGATGCTCTTATCTCTTGGAAATGCAAGAAGCAAGACTCGGTCTCCAAATCATCCATTGAGGCGGAGTACCACGCCATGTCTACTGCATGCTCCGAGATCATTTGGTTGCGTGGTCTTCTAACAGAGCTTAGTTTCTCCCAAGCTCAACCTACTCCCTTATATGCAGACAGCACTAGTGCCATCCAAATTGCTGCCAATCCTGTCTACCATGAACACACAAAGCACATAGAGGTTGACTGTCACTCTATCCGGGAGGCCTATGATCGTCAAGTTATCACTCTCCCACATATCTCTACTGCTCTACAAATTGCAGATATTTTTACCAAATCTATGACACGTCAGCGACATAACTTTCTTGTTAGCAAATTGATGCTTGTTGACTTACCAACATCAATTTGAGGGGGGATGTCAAAGGAATTAGTTGGTTATAGGCTGTATAGTCAGAATACATTCTGAAAATCAAATTGTATTCTGACAATCAGACCCAGTCAGATATGATTCTGCTGTACTCTGACAATCAGATCTACATTATGACAATCAAACCTGTAATTAATGTAATGTCTCAACCATGCTAATTAATGTAATATCTCCTAGAACTTGTATATAAATATGTTTATACACTGAATAAAAGATAAATTAAGCTTCTATTTTTCAAGTTTTCTATTCTGTTTTGTCAGCTATTTCAGTTCTTATCATGCTTTTTATGTAGCAATATTTATCCTCTATATTGAACACAAAATGGTCAAATTTGTTTCCTTCACAGAATGACCCTGAACCTTATACTAAAGCTCAGAGAACAAGATATACAATGACAATTGAAATTTCCAGGAATTGGTAAAAAATTCTTTCCACTGTCCTCTATATTTGGCTCACAACATATCCTACCTATTTGGCAATCTTTTATAAGGGTCCAATTCAAATACTCTGAACTAATTTGCCTCTAGAAAATTCATAATCAATCATAATATGGTACAACATTTCAATTTCAAGGAAATCTGTCAAAAATAATGACCAAGTTTCCAACTACAGTGGAAAAGTTTGATGCATTAATAAAATACAAAAATAATACAAATGATACCAATCATTTTTTTTAGAATCACAACTTGGATTGCATTACAAGGCCCCATGGGCAGATATAATCATTTTATATTCACAAACTCCATATATACAAGTGATTTCATCAGTTTCATATACATGATACCCATGGAAGTGTATACACATGATACCCATGGAAGTGTATACATTCATTTTGACATTACAAAATAAGATCAGTATATTGTATACCTCAAGATTATGGAACTAAATAGTTATTCCTCCTTCCTTGCTACTTCTATTGCAATCTCATTACGGCGTTGAAATGGAAGTGTGAATGGGGGATTGTACTGCAAGCAAACGACAGGGTAAAGAATAATTCAAACAGATGTCTAGTGCAAAAGTGAATTAAATTAAAAAATAAAATCCAGAAACATATCTAGCAATTGTATTTTATAAATGATTCCCACCTGTGCAACTTCCACTGAAGCACCCTTTTTTACTCTAAAAAGTGGGTCATTTTTCAAAGCATTTCGTAACTTCAATTCTCGTTGTTCAACATCTTCATCAGTAACAAAACCTGAAGCAGATATATTAAGGAGATCATGGGGATTCTCATTATAAACTTAAAGGAAAAAAAATAAATTGACTAATTATTATCTGCAATTGCAAATGATGATTTATTATAAATTCAAATGTAACATTTATTATAGGTCTCCTCGACTAAGATATTCACTCTTTGCATCATAAGAGCACACCACTTGAAACTTTATTTAGGCAAATGGAGAATGTGAATAATTATAAAATCATATTCTTTCACCAGAAATGTCTTTGAGAGTCTTTAATAAGATGTTGCAAGCAATTACCAGCTTCAAATAAGGGAACCAAAAAGATGCCTGTAAGTGTGTAACTAACAACTGAAAATGAAGACCTCCAACACCAAAAATATCCAGGCACAGATCACACACATTGAATGGGAATCTGGCTTATCTTTTCATTAGCCATCCATGAGTCGTCATAAAACAACTTACCATCTAGACTTTTTACCCCAATTACAAACCATCCATGATGTCAACAATGTTCAAAAGCTCTCAATCTATCATAGAGGGCAAACCTGAAAAGACAACAACTGCAACAACTTTCTTTGGCACTTCTTTTATCTTTACTGTCGCATCTTTAGGCAATGGCAAATTGGCACCATACTTGGAAGGCATGACGAAGGACATCTGCCACTTATCCTGATCTTCCACCTAAGAAAAGTTGCAACCAAAAAAAAAAAAAGCATATAGCAAAATTCAAAAATCGAGGTAAGTTAGTTACAAATTGAGACTCCAAATATACAGACATGGAAAATACTTGCAAATATGCAAGTCTTACATAGACCAACTAACTGCTATAAGGGCATTCTTCTATATAGACAACTCCGATGACAGACATAGTCCATTCAACAGTTATTAGGAAAATACTTCCAAATAGAAATGTTCAATTCTGATTATCCAAAACTAAAAGTATTTCAGAATTCACTGCCGCAAGTCCTTTAAATCTTAGGCTACAAAGCAAAGGCAGTTCCCTAACTCTTCACCCCATTCCAGTTATTCAAATGTCCACGTTGGAATAGCCTATGTTATCCACTAGGTCCACTTTGGGACCAAATCAGTATTCAACTTCAACCAAAGAAGAAATGGTAACTAAACATTGCAATCAGCTGGACATTGAGAGACAAGACTTTAAATAAAGGTTGAAATCATACAGTTATATGATAACAGTTCTATCTGTCTACAACATCATTCAAATAGCAAAGAAAAAACAAAAGCATGCTGAGATTGCTTTGACAAACTTAGGCCTTGTAACGCTATCAATATCAATAGAAATCCATCCTGTGAAAACTCACCTTCTTTGTTATCACAGGTGTTGTCATTTCCATTTTCTCTCCATCAGATTGAGCCTTACGTGTGAAAACAGGCGTCGTCATTTCCATCTTCTCCTTTGTTGTATTCTGATTAAAAAAAGAATAGACATATAAAAATAAAATAAAATAAAATAAAATAACAATTAAACTAGCATAAACAAACATTTCAAACTTCACGCTTGAGCAATTTACCACAGGAAACATATCCTAACTACCTTACCAAACAAGTACTCAGCTAAGACATTGAAAGACTGGGATGCACCATTGAAATCAAATCCAGTTTTCCCTGGCATTGTTGTCTCCGCTATAAAGTAAGGCTTTTAAGACAATAACAAAAACAAAACCAAATTTAACATCAGCAAAATTACATGAATCTACATATATATATATATACACACACAATCACAACAGGAAGAGCAAAATAGTGAAAACAAAGTAGATGCATACCTCAACTTCTCTAATCTCGTATTGATCTCTCCTGCTTATTACCTTATACTTCACTGTTTCAAGATCCGGAACTACACAGAGAAATTGCGAATTAAAAATCATAAACATCGGAGAAATTCCTCAATTCAGAAATGAAAAGAAATTAAAATACCAGCCATTAGTGCTTCCTCCAAATTCCGGCTGTCGAACCTCTTAGGAAACACATATTTCGCCGTCTCAGCAGCCAAATCGAACAAAACTGTGAGATATAAAAAGCAATTATTAAAGCTGCAAAATATATTGAAAAATAGTGAGTTTTGCAACATTTACGTCGCTGAGAGACATTGGAGGTTTGAGAGGCGAGAGCGAAGATAAGAGAAACGCGAGCTTCGAAGGCAGATGACGTGGCCTTTCTTCGCGATGCAGGGGCAGTGACGGAGGCTCTTCTATCGGCGGCCATGGATTTGATCATTATAGTTAGGGCTTTTGGTGGCGGAGATTGAATTTGAATTATCGGAGAAGTGTTGCAGGGAAGCATTCTTCGGTTTTTTGGTTGTTTTAGCTCTCAAAGCTGGAAATTATCTCTCTGGTTTAAATTTTCCGTTGTTTTTTATTTTATTATTGTGGTTAGCGTTTTCCCGGCAAATGCCACGTCATACCTTTGTCTTACGTGGCACATGCCACGTCATATCTTTCATTCATAGCACATGCCACGTCATATCTCTGTCTACTTCATCTCTGAAGTTGTTCGAACGCCTCGTCAAAAACCCCGTCAATATCGTCAATTAACAGCCCAGAGCGTGTTTGATGAAATGGTATACTTTTTAGACTGTTATGGTGGTGTCTCCGGCATTACAGTCGAGAAATACATAGCTGAAAACAATCCAGAAATGGCTCCCTGAACAGAGCACGCCCTAATGACGTAGTAGTAGCTGCACATTTTGTGATGGAGTTGCAGCTGCGATCATTGGAGTTTGTTTATTCATGGAGTTGAACTGTGCTGATCGATGGAACTTCCGCAAAAGATTGAAGACAACATATAGAGGAATTCTGTTGAACGCTTATGTCAAAGACTGGATTTATACAAGCCCACAAAAGAAACCGGTTAAATATATATATAAATTTAACCAGTTCAAGAAAAGGCCACTCTGTTTTGACTCTATCAATGCCCGATTTCTATGCTAATCTGAAAAAAGAAAATAGAAGCCGTGGCACGAATTTGCACTTCCATGGAGGGCTATTTGTTCAAAGGTTAATGGGAAATTGGGTTGAAGGGGCTGCCTGCCTATCAATGGCCGCACTTGACAATTTATTACTGAGTAACCTGCTGATTGTTCAAGAATGTTGTATGGAAAAAGTTCCCAATCCATGTATCCAGGTTTTTATTTTGCTTTTATTAATGCCCTTTGATCAAGATCATATACATGCATTATTAATCTCAATATTTTTTTAACTAATTTTTGACTTTCTCTATGCAGTGATATCAATAGTTTTTTTTTTTTTCCACAATGTCGTTTGTTAGTACAGTATAAGATCATAACTGTTAGTTGTTAGTATTAGTTAAATTTTTTAAAAGTAAACGTTGCCACGGATTGAACCTGAAACCTTTAGACCTTAGCCTTAGATGGCTTCGTTGGCTATCATATCAATAGTTGATGAGTAAGTGTGCAGTGATGCACTATTTATATAGTGTATGATCAAAGAAGCACTTAATTATCTTCTTCAATCAATCTTCCTGATGGCTGATGACTGAGTTAGTAGTAGTTTGATCTTGCCTTAAGGCGGGCCTCAAGGAAATTAATGAGAGTTAGTCACATATCAGTTCATTTCAATTTTTTCCGCATAAAAACTAAAAAATCTACCCTCTCATTCAACAACCTAAATAAATATCTCTGCTAACTGTCCTCAAATTTTGGAGGAAGAGTGGAGCTTTCCCCTATAAAACCAACCTCCATCACTAATCAAACTCAAAACACATATCAAACTACTACTCCTCTTTAAGCACACCCATTGATCTTTTTTACTATAGAAAACAAAAATGAAGAGATTTCTTTTAATCTTTATCATCTTCATCTTCCCTGTTCATGGTGCAATTGTTCCAAGCATTTTTGGCAACAACTTGATAGAGAAAACCTGCAGGCAGACGCCTTATTATCAACTTTGTGTTTGGTCACTTGTATCGAACCCTCAAAGCTTTGACTCTGACGTTCAAGGTCTTGCCAAGATCATGATTCAAACCATTGATGCAAAGGCGACTCGTACACTCCATCGTATTTATGAAATACTTGAACAAAGCAGCAGGAGCAGAAGCCATGACCAAAAGGAGCAACAAGAACTAAGATCTTGCGTTGATCGTTATAATGAGATACTGAAAGGAGATGTTCCTGAGGCCATGCGAGCACTGCACAGTGGCAACTTAAAGTCTGCTAAAGAAAGCACTTTTGATGCTGCTATTGAGGCTATTTCTTGTGAGGAAGAATTCTCATCTTCTGGGCAGTCTCCACTTTCTGATATGAATATGAAGGTGCATGATCTCGCGGTTGTTGCTGCATCCATTGTTAAGCAAATTCATAGCAGCTGAGACCTGAAACTTTACAATTTTTTTTCTGTGTTCCTCTGCTTAATAGATGTTTGATTTTGGATGTATAGAAATAAAATTTTTGCTCTTAGTTAATTTTTTTTTTTCTTTTCACAAAATATTCCATACAAATAATCTATCGGATCATGTTGAACAATTGCATTTTGTAGCTATGAGTTGGAAATGACCTTAAAGCAGAATAGGCCAAAGTGTGCATATTCTATTGAGATCACAAATCTTATATTCTAACTAATAAAAAATTCATTCATCTTATTTTCATTCAAATACAGTATATAAATACACCCTTTATTTTGTATAAAAAAAAAAAGTAATTCTAATATATTGGAGTAAAATTAAATTAGTACAAACATTTTAAATATTAACTAATTAATTTGATATTTATGGTAGGTAATGGTTGAAAATATATAAGTAAGGACGAGTTCGGCTCGAACTAAACAAAATTGTGTTTGAGTCAGACTTTTAAAAACTCGAGTTTAGTTCAAATTCGTTAATTTTTTTACGAGTCGAGCCTCGGTTCGGCTGGATTAGACCTGGTCTAGTTATATAACAGTAAAGATCATTTTTTTCTGCTTGAATCACTCTCCGCTAAATTTGAAGGTATGACAGTTTTGAAGAGGTCTCTTCCTTAGGGTAATTTCTTTTGATAATTGTTAATTGATTCTTCATTGTTTTGGTATTCGTTGATTTCCCTGATTTTATTTGGTTTGATTTTTATCTTCAAATTGCTCAATGGGTTGAGATTCGATTGGGTTTCTTTGGTTTTCGCTGGGTGTGGCTGGGACATTCTCTCTCAGTCATTGTATCAAACATCTGGACTGCAACACAAGAAGCCTCACCGCTCATCATTATGTTCACCAAGTTTTTGTCTTTTTAATTTGTGCCTCTTTGGCCAGTTTAAATTGGTATCATTGATCAAAAGTCTTTCTGATTTTGATAATTGTGTATGCAAGTCAATTTTGATATGAGATGAGAGCTTTCAGCTTACTTAGGCCACCAGTGCTTGACAATTTGTTGTATGCTGTAGATCTATAGACTCTTCACCATCATGAAGGGGACTGGTTAAAATTTAATTCTGTTGGGAATATGCAAATTAGATTTTCATAGTTCAGGGTTTTAGTTAGGAGCTTGCAGTTTTAACCAGTTTTGCATTACCCTTACACAGAAGTAAAATATCTTTTTTTTGGAAGAGTTACATGTTTTTTCATTTAATGTTGCCGAGCCTTGAAATGCATTTAGAACTTTGCAGGACTGAATTGGTCAAGTTGATATTATTTGTCACATGTGATATCTACAAGGATTTCTTTTAGGACAAGTCTTTTGATCCATCAACTTCTTGGTAGATTTTATTTCATTCGTGTAATGCCGCTGTGGTATTTCTATGAAGTGAGGGGTCACCTTTTGGCTGCTTTGTACTATGATTTTGTACTATGATTTTTAAGCGAAGCCTAAGTTTAAAACATTGGCGTCGAGCCTTCTTTAATGCTATAAGGCATAGAAAGGAGAACTGAAGCTTTGGCATTCCTGAATAGATTAGTTTATCAGGTTGTTTTCTGTTAATACTTCATTATCAACAGATTCAATTTGCTATTTCTTTGTGCAGACGATTGAAGCCTCGCTGAGAAAAGATGCACAGCAGTAACTCATCGAGTGGAGAGAAGAATGTCAAAGTGCGGAGGTTGGAGATATCAGACAAAGGCAAGGGTTTCATAGAGCTATTACAACAACTAACTGTTTGTGATTCCGTATCGGACAGAGAATTCGAACATCGATTTCAAGAGATCAGTTCTTATGGCGATGACCATGTTGTTTGTGTAATTGAAGATGATCAATCTGGGAAGATTATTGCAACTGGGAGCGTTTTTGTTGAAAAGAAGTTCATAAGGAATTGCGGCAAAGTTGGCCACATTGAAGATGTTGCAGTTGATTCAACCTGTCGAGGGAAACAGTTGGGAAAGAAAATTATAGAGTTCCTGACAGATCATGCTGAATCAGTGGGATGCTACAAGGTTATTCTAGATTGCAGTGGTGAGAACAAATCATTTTACGAGAAGTGTGGATACAAGCAGAAAGAAATTCAGATGGTGAAGTACTTCAACTGAGAACTACATCTGAAAAGATGTGTATTGGATGTCAATTTCTAGCTTCTTCAATCAGAGAATCCTTTCCGAGAACAAGGAAAATTTTGCATTTGTTGCTTCAAGAATTGGCTCACTGTTAGTCCTCTTTCCATCAATAATTGCTGCATTACTGATAGTGGTGAAATAATTTCTTCCATCCATAATTGCTGCATTACTGATAGTGGTGTGGTGCTGATACTGCTATAATGGTTATAGTGGTGCCATTGCTAATAAAAAAAAAATTGCACTTGATACTTTACCTAAAAAGAACGCGTCAACCTTATACAATAAAATCATAAAACTACCATAGAAAAACCTCAAGGAAAAGTTAATCACATTTGAATCGTAATCTAATGATTGCAATTTTCTAGTGCTGTCAACAGGAACATAAATAATTCAAATTTCCTTGTGAAAATAGCAACTTACTAGGTTCATATCTTCTACCGATAATTCGATAGTAAGTTCTGAAACCAATAACTGTAATACAGTAACTATGAGCTGCAAGAACAAAAACTAAATCCTATAACCTGCCAGTCTGAACAAGGTTCATAAATGAAAAATTAACCCCATGCATCGAAGGACTATGAAGGTTCTCCCAGAAAAGACATCACTCATGCAGCATCCTTTTAATGGTTAAGTTGGGACTTTCTCCACTTATTCTGTCCACTTCTAATGCCTTCTCATTCACACCTTATACCAAAATCAGGAAAAGCAGAGCAATTAATTTCGTCATCCACCATCACCTTATCAAACATCACAACATAGACTTTGTTTTCTCCAAACTGGAATTGGCTTATATCAAAATTGTTTGTCCTCTGCCACCACCTACTCAAATTCCATAGCACGAATACTGGTCATTCTAAACCTGGGGGATAACTCATAACAGGCCTACATAAAACATCAGAAGAAGCATCTTGTAGGTCTCAATCTATTCCATAAATAAGCATGCAATATTGTCTAAACAAGAATTTGATGACAAATCGCATCTCATCATATGAATTTTTAAGAAAAAATCACATAGGCATCACATTTTCAAACTCCATTATCTGCAGCATC
>CATIWM010341462.1:0-19896 GCA_949671775.1 Mallotus repandus | reverse complement strand
TATCTATGATTGCCACGCATAATAAGTACAACCGAAAGTTAATAAATTCTCAAGGTTTTCAATCTTGTTGGGTTTCAACAAATTAGGAAATGATGCTGACAAAAAAAATATTAAGCAATAATGAAGGAAAAGGCAAAACCTCAAAATCCCAAACTGATAGTTAGAGTTATTCTCCACGTTATTAATTAAGATTCCATTTCTAAGATTGAATGCAACAGAAAAGATAATATCCTTTCTTTCGAAAGCTTCTAATATCAATAGAATCAATATAATAATTATTAGTCGTGAATTCGTACAATACATAAATTATAAAATAAATAAATAATTTAAATATAAAATAATAATTAAATAAATTAAAATATTTAATTTTTGTTATCATATTAACTTTTAAAATTATTAAATTAGTATTGAAATATATGCAATAGTATTTTAAGTTAAAAATAATACTGAATAATTATTGTATTTTTTTAATTTTTTTAAAAAAGAAATACAATAATTATTTAGTATTATTGTATTTAAGTGATTTAAAAAAATATATTTCAGTGATTTAAAGTAAAAACTACGTAGTATATAAATATTTTTAAAAATTTAAGTGGTATTGAAATATATATATAATAATATTTTAGTTAAAAAATAATACTAAAATGACTGAAATTTATAGTACAGAAATAACATTTTCATTCTAAATTTGTCAAGTTTAGAGATAATTATATGATTTTCAACCATAATTTTTACTATTATATATTGAAAAATGAAAATATTTGAAATATATTTAGTAAGTGCAATGAATTTTTTAAATAACTCTTTACCAAATATGAAGAATAAAAATTATATTCTCTTTAAATTTAGTAACCTACTTCACATAACTTGTTGATTTTACTTTGTTATTTATTTCCTTAAACATCAGTTTTATTCCATATTCCATAAAAATTATATCCCATATATATATAGATTCAAATGAATTAACAATCTTAAATAAAACATAAAATCATTTGTCAAATATTTTTTTTTCGACTAATCAATAAAAAAATTTTCTTCAGAACATCAGTCATTTTTTTTTTACTTTAATATTCATTATACAACAAAAGTCATCCATGGATGTTCAATTACAAATTCTCACCTACGAATTCATGTAAAGAAAGAAAATGGGAAAAAAATTAAATACTATGTAGTTTATAGAGAAATTTTGCTTAGAATAATAAATTCAATTTTAATTATAGTTGGGGAAAATGATAATTTTAGTTATGCCTTTGTTGCAACTATTAAATTTGACATAAAAATAATAACATTCATTTAAAAAATTATAATTTTTGAACTAATAGAATTTATTTGTCATTACTGGTGAAAATGATAATTTAATTTTTATTTTGTTATTATTGGATTAACTTTTAATAGATACAACACAATGGTACACAAATATTTATAATCATTGTAATAATAAACAATTTAGTGATAATTTTTAAACAAAATAAAAATAAATTTTTTTGTAGTATACCATTGAATGTTTCATATATTTGAACATTCATATGTTATATTTAAGAATTTAAAAGATTTTCACATATTTTTTAGCATTTTTTTATCATATATAATATAACTTAACATTTTTAAATTTTAATATACAATAATACCAACATTTAATTTTTCTTTTGATGTAAAAATATAATAATTAAGAAGAAAAAATATTTCAAAACCTATGAATAAAAAAAAATTCATGATGGGTAAGGCAATATGCAAGTGATTGTTATTTGACTACTGGTGATTATGCAATTTTTATTATTACAATTATATTATAGGTAAACATGATGAATATGGACCATAGGAGAAAAATCTGTGCAAAAAATTCTAATTTTGTGTCAGTTCTATTTTTTTCCTATTCTTGTTAAGAGTAATAATATACTTTAAATTTTTATTTGCATTAAATTTTTTTTATTAAATTTATTGCAATTATATTGGTTTACCAGAACAAATAATTTCCTTTCATGTGAAGCTAATAAATAGCAACATAAATATTTTATTTTCAAACTAATTAATCAGGAAGTATTCTCAAAAAGGAAAAACAAATAATCAGGAACTTAGACTTTGAAAATTAAATTAATGTCTGTACAAGTAAATGCATTTAGGGGAAAAATAAAAATAAAAATAAAAACCTGGCTAGCAAATGATAGCTCATAGCAGCATATATATAAGAAGATGCCAATGCAAGAAATCTTATTGCCATTACAAAATAAAACTAGCAAAATGGCCTCTGATCGTAGCCTTAAACTAGTCACTCTCTTCCTCTTAGCCTTCTCTTGCCAATTGCTTCTTGCAAAAGCGAACGATGCTTTGATCCAAACCCTGTGCAGCAAAACACCAGAGCCTGTACTTTGTAAGGACTGCTTCCATAGCCACCCGGAAAGCAAGACGGCTGATGGAAAAGGTCTTGCTCTTATAGCAATAAACTGCGGTGAATACGATGCGGAGCTGCTCCATAACTACACATTCAATCTCTGGGAGAACGTGAAGGAATCGGAGACTGAACTGAAACAAGTTCTTGATACATGTTCGTCGCAGACTCTTTTGGGCCACGATAGCTTTCGTGGTGCTACAGTTGCTGTTCAAGATGGTACATTTGATTGGCGTGGCTACGCCATTGATCAAATTAGTAGAGAAGTTGCACCTTTCATGAATCGTTGCCTTGATCTTTTTAATAAGCATCCTCACCTTGCGTTGCCTCAGTATATATTGGCAGGGACTGTTTCTGTTAACCAAGATATTGCAATTATTCTTGCAATTATTAAAAATATTTGATCATCTTTGATCAATTAATTAGCTTTATTATTATTGTTCTTGCTAAGATTTCATATATCAATGGCCTATCTCTCTCTCTCTCTCTCTCTCTCTCTCTCTCTCTCTCTTACATATCGAGCTAAAACATTCGAATTATGTGTTACAAATCTAGTTATTTGGAAGATAAAAGATAAAAATTTTATGGAAAAACAACAAATGGAGGTGATTAATTTTCTATTATTGTATAGAGAGGGTAATAACTAAACACTTAAAAATGAAAGTAAACAATTCAGATCACTGATTTAACCCTTTTGATACTAATAATTGAAGGTCTAAATTATTACAAAGGTTGATCGCAACTAATTACAAAAAATTTAACTTGAAATGTAATGAATGAAAGGGTTTGTCACAAAAAATTCTAACAAAGAGCTTCAACTGCCAGCCTGTAAGTATCAGACTTGTTGCAATCAAAAGATCCAAAAGCATCCTTAGAGACTTGAATGGAGCAAGATTCCTTGCCAAGACAGGCCTGAAAATCAAAACCCAAAGCATTAAACTAGCTTATTTATGTATTCCTTCACAAGTAAACAAGATTGCATTTTTTAAAAACGAAAATAGTGCAGAAATCAACCTGTTGAACAACTGATAAAGCATCAGCATGACATTCTCCTTGGGCAAATGACCCACATCTGCCATCAGGTAATCCAAAACTAGCAAAAGTGATGTTAGAAAACTTCCTCGGTCCCTGACACGATAGCTCTAAGGTATGCCCATCATAAGCTTTTGCACAAACTTTCCCAACACTAACAGTTTGAATGCTAACTGAATTTGGACTGCCTCCAAATTCTTCAAACAATACTAGATAATTATTATCTGGTTGTAGCCAATCTCTTGGAATATGATAATATCTTTGGGTAGGCTGCCCACAGCCACTGGTGCAATGCCCAGATTGATATGTACCCTTATAGTCACAATTTTCATCACATCCATCTTTTGGGGCTACAGCCTTAGGCCAATACCTTCCAATGCTATTGCCATTAACCCAAGCGACTCCTTTCCCCAATCCAAGCAAATCCACCACTACAGCATCTGATCCCATTGGAGCACTGAACGTTGTCTGAAACAAAACCATAAAATGAATCCCATTTTAATTTGCATAAAGTGAATCAAGCAATATTGGTAAGGTAACTAAGAAATTTAAAGATGAAATCCATTGAAACATCTATTCTGTAAAAAATTAGGTATATATACCTTGTACCAGATAAATGGTCGATCAGTTGGGAGGTTAGAGCTTTGAAAATTGTGACGGTGGGCAGGATTAACTAGGTGAAGTCCAAGGTCTTCACCGTGCAAACCCGTTTTATACACCCATCTGTTTGATGAAATATCCACAACCACATCAGGTTCACCATTTTTACCTTTTGCTATCAATTTGACAGGACCTCGAATTCCGGTCCTGGTTTGGTCAAAAAACCCACCATAGTTCTAGCCAAAACAAAGCAAAAGTCATCATGTTACATATCAATGAAAACAAAAATCAAAATAATGAAAAATAGTACTTGGGTGGTTGTAGAAATCATACAGGTAATCCAACAGAAACGCTAACCAAAGAGATTTTATTATTTCCATGCTTCAATCTAATTGGCGTCTCGAAAATAAAATCTCCATTCAAATTTCCTTGTGCAGCTTGTGAACCTAAAAATGTTTTTGAAAGTAAATAAAATATGAAAAACAAATCCTATAATTATCACCCCCATTTTTTCTTTTAGAAAAATTGCAAGCAATTACATACCATAGTACTTCCCATTAACAAAAGCATGAACAACATGGCCATTAGTATGCACATGAAGAACTATATCCTCGACATCGGTTGCATTATGATTGTAACTGCGAGTTACAAAATTTAAAGAATGAGCATATAAAAAATACATATATATACATGTAATCTTATATGTAGATGTGAAATAAATAAAAAAAAAAGATAATGATTTATATCACTACTAGCGACATGAATAGTGTGTTAATAGAGAGAAAAATTCATTTTATGTCATCATTTTTCAATTGATTAACTCCTGCATATGCAGCCAAAGCGACATGTATCATTGTCCCAAAAAAAAAAAAATTACTTACTCGGTCAAAACCCACAAGTAATCACTTGTACCATTTGTTGCTGTTTTCTGATCCAAAAGTTCATTACCAGCCAAAGTACTACCCTTAACGAAGCCACAGTCATTTATATCAAGGGCTTTCTCTGCCCTCCATTGCCATTGCAATTGATTATCAGCCTTAGCATCATTTGGCTTAGTCTCCATGATTGCTGTTTGAACATTAACCTACCCAAAAAAAAAAGTACATATAAAAGTTTTCAATATCATTTTTTAACAGTAACCAAATAATTAGATGCATTTTATTTGTTTATATATACCTTGGCAGTGTTATAAACTTCAGTCTTGCAATCTGGAAGAATACTAACAGACCAACCAGGAACAAAGTAATCATGACCCTCAAATGTCAATGTCTGGTCACTATTGTCTGTATTTGAGAAGAAGCAACTTCTATTTCCTTCATAACTGAAGATGGTAACCTGTATAATAAAATCCACATTAATTGGTTTTCAATTTTAGCATAGAAGATGCCTTTATTATCCCAAAGAGCACTCGTTCAGCTGGTACAAAATATAGTCTCCATTTTCAAGAATGTCTTTATCGTGTAATCCAAGAAAAAATGTAAATTAAGGCCAGAAATTTAAAGAAACTCTACCCATTTATTTTGCTGGTAATCTGTAGAAGTTCTATCACCATATGTGAGAACTTTCTCCATTGAAAGTAATACATGATGAAGGTTTTTAAGATGTCCCCATTTGGGTTGCCGAAGGTTACCTATTAATCAAACATTTCACACAAAAAAAAAAATCAATTAATCAAGTGAAAAATCATTAATTAAATAGAATTTTGATTTTATATCTGTGTAAATTTCTCACCATATTCATCAAGTGGAGCATCATAATCATATGATGTGGTGATATATGGACCACCAGCTGTGTTACCAAAGTTTGTACCGCCATGATACTATTTAAAAAAAAACATTAAAAAAAACAAAGTATATATTAAAATTATATTATTAATTAATTTGTGTAAAATAATTAGATTGTAATTATCAAATGTTACCATGTAGTAATTTTGCAAAGTTCCATTTCTTTGAAAGAAACGGGCAACAGCAAATGCAACGTCTTCTGCAGGTCTGTGTGGATTTCGCTGGCCCCAATCCTGAAACCTGATTTAATATAAAAAAAAATCTGAATAAAAAATTGTGAATTACATAAATAAGAATTATAAAATTACTATAACAGCTAAATACAATTAAAAAAAGTTAATTAAGCTAACCAGCCAGTCCAATTCTCTGTCCATATCTTGGGAATGCTACTATTTTTAGGGGAGAAACTGTCACAGTAAAAACCGTTACAAGACTCTACCTGTAGAATAAAACCAGAATTCTCATAATCAAACTTAAAGTGAAGTAGATGATCAGTTTGGAAGGTGATCACAGTTAAAAAAAAAAAAAGAGATGATTAAAATATTAAATTAAATACCATTGGTGATGGGGCACCGCTCTGCTGGCACATAATCCATGGAACACCAATTTGCATACTTTGAGCCAAATTAGCACACCAATTAATATAATCTTGTCCATCCTTCCCGTAGCTGCCTTGAACATTTCCATATTCGTTTTCAATCTTTCATTAAAGATAAAAAAAAAATGGAGAAAAATGTAGAAATTTAATATTAGTGCAGTTGGTAAATAAAAAATGGACAACAAAAAATATATATTAAGTATATAAAAATAAATAAATAATTAAAAGATTAATTGAACCTGAGAAAGGATAATAGGTCCTCCTTGTGATGCAAAAAGTTTCTCACTTTTCATCATATCTACAACTAACTTAACGAAAGTTTGCATCTCATTCTAGAATTGAAAAGGAAATTTGAGAAATCAGAATTCGAAATAATAAAAGCATTAATCAGTAGATTTACGTAAAATACTTTGCTAATCTTTAAAAATAATACCTTGTAGACTTCATTGTTAGTTCTCAACTCTATCCCTGGCAAATTATGCAGCCAAACTGGGAACCCACTGATCAATAATAATGATTGTTAGAAAAATGGGAACACAGTAAATTATTGAAAACAAATATTTTTAATATTTAAAAAACGTAATTACCCGTAAGTCCATTCAGCACAAACATATGGTCCAATTCTAAGAATAGCATAAAGTCCTTCATTTTGAATAGTCTTGATGAATCTAACTAAATCAAGATGTCCAGAAAAATCATACTGAACCAATAAAAATAAGAGAAATTAAAAGTTAGTTAAAAGCTGAACAATTTTGTTTTTTTTTTTCTTAAAAAAAATAAAAAATAAAAATTGAAAACCTGACGATATTTAGGCTCATGTGCATTCCAGAAGACATAGGTCTCAATGGCATTAAGGCCTCCTTCTTTTGCGTTTCTTATAAGATCACTCCACATCTACGCCCCCAGAAACAAGAAATTTCAATATTAAACATGCATGCATTACATTAGCAATAAAAAAAAATGTATAAAAATTTATGTATAGAATCAAGAAAATTAAACTTACTCCAGGAGTGCTACGAGGGTAATGAATAGAACCAGAAAGAATTATTTTCCTCTGCCCATCAATCTTAAAGGCTCTATCGTCATAAGTAACTTCATAAGCAAAAGAAAGGGTGGTGCAAATAGCTATAAGAAGAGGAGGAAGAAGAAGAAGAAGAAGAGCTAAGTTAAACGAAGGTTTACCCATCCTCTGTTCTCACTATTCACGTATAAGGGAATGAAAATATAGTGAAGCTGTGTTCTGTAATTATACAAATATATATATATATATATGGTATAAACCTATAAGATAGGAAGTGGATAATTAAATTTCTGAAGAGATAAGAGTACTCAAGCTGATATAGATGATTACTAAGAAGTTTAAAAATAATGATCCAAAATTTTTTACTGATATTTAGATAATTATCAATTATTATCATTCTTTAAAAAATAACCATATTAATTACACATTTTGTTCGATGGGAGTTTTAACTGAAGCATGAAACAAGTCTTTGATACGCATGCTTGTTCTCCTCACGTTGTGCCATCCTGGAAAAAAACATGTTACTATCTAAAAAAGAATTATCGTTATAAAAAAAATTATATATATTATGTATCAATTACATGCAATTAAAAATTTAATATAATTAATTCTTGGAAGCTAAAACAAAGTGCCATCTTAGAAGAAATATATTTATGTTCTCGATCATGAATTACAAATGTATGATTTATTATTATTTTTTAATTGATATGGTTCCATAGAGATAATATATACTTTTAGTTTTTCCTCACTAAATTACATAAAAACTAGTTGTGAATCCACACTTGCGTGGATTGCAAATAATATACATTTTTAAAAAAAAATAATTAATTAAATAATTATAATAAATTAAAAACTATACATTAATCAAATATAAAAGTTAAAAATTATTATTTTTATTAAGAGTACATATTATTTTTAATATGCATCCTAATAATAATTATTGAATAAGTAAAATAAAATAAATACAGAAAATGGGTGAAAATTACATATTTTTTAATTTTTAGATTAAAAAAGAAAAATATTTTTATTTGAATATAATATAATAGAATGTTTCAGTTAAA
The DNA here is from genome assembly GCA_949671775.1 of Mallotus repandus. Lineage (NCBI taxonomy): Eukaryota > Viridiplantae > Streptophyta > Magnoliopsida > Malpighiales > Euphorbiaceae > Mallotus > Mallotus repandus. The sequence goes on along the minus strand of CATIWM010341462.1, from coordinate 11,414 downwards.
ATAAAAGATATTATTGTATAGTATATAAATATTTTTAGATATTGATTAGTATTGAGATATGTATAATAGTGTTTTAGTAAAAAATAATACTAAATAAATATGGTAAATATTTTATTTTAATAAAAATTCAAATTTTTAATGGTTTGATACATAAAAAAGAAAAGTATTTTTATTTGAATATAATAGAATAACATTATTATATAGTATATGAAAATTTTTGGAATTTGCGTAGTATTAAGATATGTATAATAGTGTTTTAGTTAAAAATTAATGCTAAATAAATATGGTAAATATTTTATTTGTAATAAAAATTAAAATTTTTAATAGTTTAAGTGATAACTAAGAGAATGAAATAATTGTATATTGCATTAGTGAACCAAATACAAGTACAAGAATATATAAATACAATAGGTGGTTATATGTAGTTATAACAAATATAGCAAACTCTATATTTAATATAACAAACTCCATACTTAACATTTATTTTCTAATATCCCCCCACAAGATAAAGGCGGAATGGAGAGCAGCCGAAGCTTGGTAATAAAAAAAAGAAAATATTTGCTTAGAGAGCAGCTTAGTGAGAAGGTCTGCCAATTGATCAAATGAGGAGACATTGCCAACCGAAAGTTGTTTTAATGTAACAAGATTATGAACAAAGTGGTAATCGACTTCAACATGTCAAGTGTGTGCTTGAAAAACCGGATTAGAAGACAAGAAAACAGCCCCAAGATTATCACACTAAATATGAAGATTTTACTTGAGAATAATACCGAGCTCATGAAGTAAACAAGAGAGCCATTTGAGCTCCACACAGACATCTACAATAGCCTTGAACTCGGATTTAGTGGAAGAGCGAGCAATTGTTTTTTATTTTTTTGAATTTCAAGCAATTAAGTTATTGCCAAAATAAATAAGGTAGCCACCAGTTGAACGATGATGATCAGGACACCCTACCCAGTCTGCATCACTATAGGCAACTAAAATAAGATTTAATGTTGAAGTCAAAAATAATCTAAGAGATAAAGTGCCATTCAAGTACCGCAAGACTCATTTCAATGCTTGGAAGTGCGCATCAGTTGGTTGATGCATAAATTGGCAAAGTTTGTTAACAGTAAAAGAAATGTCCAGTCTTGTTATACTATCATATTGTAAGCTGCCACAACACTAGCGGTACCGTCGTGCTTCATTCGATGATATTAATATGCCCATCCGAAGAGATAATGTTTTTCTAGTAGGCATAGGTGCGGAACATGGTTTGGCATTAAACATATTCATTTTACCTAAAAGTTCCTGAAGATAAGACTTTTGAGAAAGAAGTAGACCTTTAGGTAAATGATGAACTTGAATACTTAAAAAGTAGTATAGGCGACCAATATCTCTTAACTTGAATTTTGCATATAGCTTGTAGATTATTGATTCAATAACATCATTACTACTGCTTGTGAGCAGTATGTCATCAACATACACAAGTAAAAAACATTGGCCATGATGATTGTAGATAAACAAGGAAGAGTCTGAGTTAGAACCAATAAAACCAATATGTAGCAAATAAGTGGCCAGCCTTTGAAACCATATATGTGGTGCTTGTTTGAGGTCATAAAGGGATTTAGTGACTTTAAACACATAATGCGAAAAGGCTTTGTCAATGAACCCATGTGGTTGTTGCATATAGACTGTTTCTTCCAAATTATCATGGGGAAACACATTATTAACATCAAGCTGATTAAAAAACCATCCATGAGAAAGTGCAGCAAAAAGAATCATTTGAATGGTGATAGGTTTGATAATTGGACTAAATATTTTATTACAGTCCAAGCCTTGTTCTTGTGTGTAACCCTTGGCTACTAATTGTGCTTTCAGTCTTTCAATGGTGCCATCAACATTTTTTTTATTTTGTAAACCCATTGATTGCCCATAATGTTGACATTGGATAGTGGTCGAACTAAGGTCTAAGTATTAGTCTGGTGTAGAGCATCAATCTCTTGGTTCATGGCATTACGCCATTGTGAATATTTTAATGCCTGAGAATAAGAAGTGGGTTCAATTGAAGGGAGAGAGGGTTCGGTTTGGGGAAGAGAACATATGACGGGTTTAGTATGTGAAGAATTTGAGACTGCGTGATGCTGGGTAGTAAGTGATTTCGGTAATGTGATATGGGCAATATGTGTTTTAGGTTTTAAATGATGACGTAACACCATGGGATGTGTACGTTGAGGTTGGGTAGGTTTAGTGGTTGGTGGAATTTGTTGGGAAGAGTTTGAAGTGGAAGAGGGGTTTGTTGGAGAGGATAAGGAGGCATCAGGTTCAGTGTTTGAGTAGTTTATGAAATCAATGAAAAGCTTTGATCCTTCAGGTTAGAGTATTTGAATGTGATGCAAATTCTATTGGTGGGGAGATTAGGATAGAATGGGTGAGTGAGAAGTGGTTGTAGGTGATGATGATTGTGGATTTTGGGTTGGAGGAGATAAAGGAAAAGATTGAGTAAAAGTAGAAGACTTACCTAAACTAGGAGTGTGGGTTGGTGGACGAGGCAACACAAGTATGGGGTTGCTTATTGGTTGAAGTGGAGCAGGCAAAGAATCGGGTGGAGTTGACTTGGACATTGACTGAGATTTTGTTGCAGCACTAGTAGATAATATTTTAATTGGGAATATTTTTTCATCAAATTGTACATGCCTAGCAATGTAGAGATGACCAGTGTCTTTGTTAAAGCATCTATAACCCAACTGATGTGCAAAGTAACCCAAGAAAACACACTGCTTAGTCCAAAAATAAAATTTATGTCTGTTGTATGGACGAAGAAGCGGATAAACAGCATAATAAAAAACCTTCAAAAATAAATAATCTGGTAAAGCTTGAAATAATTTTTAAAAAGGATTCCTTATGACAAAGCATTATTAGGCAGACAATTTATTAAAAATGTTATCTCAAAAGCATACTGGCAATATTTAAATGGTGCACCATAATGACCAAGTAAAGCCAACCCAATATCAATAATAATTTGAATTTTGCATTTGGCAGTTCCATTCTATTGATGTGTATGCGGGCAAGAGATGCAATGAAGAATGGCTGAGTTCTTAAAATGAGTAGTGAGTGGTCTATATTCACCTCCCCAATCCGAATTAAATGATTGAATTTTGCAACTCAATTGATTTTCAACCATTTTTTGAAATTGATAAAAAATGTGGAAACATCACTCTTATGTTTAATAGGAAACAACCAAGTGAATAATGAAAAATCATCGATAAAAATTACAAAAAATATGGCTCCAGTTGATGAACACATAGGTGGAGGACTCCAGACATCGGAGTGGATCAATTGTAATGACCTATAACTCTATTGATGAGTCAAAGGTAAAGGACTCTGTAATTTTCCAAGACAATAAGCTTCACATTTGTCATAGGCGATTTTATTTGAAGAACAAGGCAATTGAAATTGACAAACTAATGCACACACATGTCTGATAATTTGAATGACCAAGTCGACTATGGCAGTCCTCCAAAGTGGCCAAGAATGCTGTGGCAATATGGTGTTGGTGGCGATGTGAAGTATGGTGCAACTTGTATAGTCCTGAATCAAGTGCTCTATGCAGTAGTGGTGTCTTTATTGTTCGGTCCTTGACAATGCAATTATCATCATAAAATTCAATAAAAAATTCATTGCCAATACAAAGTTTTTGAACAAATAACAAAGATTTTGTTATGGTAGGAACATGGAGAACATCCTTCAAAGCAAGTGTTTTAGATGTAGAATGTAATTGATTAGTACCAACATGAGCAATGTTTAAACCTTTACCATCACCAACAACTAATTGATCTTTACCCTTATATTCATCAACAAGAGAGAGAGAACTCAAATTAGGAGTGATATGGTGTGTAGCTCTTGTACCAAGATACCATGGCACTGAAGACAATTCAGACTGAGGACAAAAAAGAGTCAACAGGCACATCAGTTAAATTAGCTTGAGCAGAGGAAAATTGCAGATTGGATCATCGACCATCAGGTTGATAACTAGCAGTGTAATTAAAATCAAAGCGGCGACGACATTGAAGGGCGGTGTGGTTGTTATACCCGTAAATCTGACATGAAACTGATAACCGACCATGTTGAAAACAACCATGAGAAGATGAAGCAGAAAAATTAAATGAACCGCCATTAGAACGATGACCAATATTGACTGTAGGAAGAAGAGGTTACTTCATTTTTAGTAAAAGCTCGTGTGCAATAAGTTGTCCTTGTAAATCATGGAAAGTAGGTGGAATTGGCCGTTGTTGAAAAGCAACAATGATAGGATTATAATCTGCTCCAATCTGATGAAATATGATAGCATTGAACTCAACATCAAAGATTGGTTGCCCTTCAAGTGTTAAAAAATCAATAATAGCTTTAGCTTGATATAAAAACTGAGAAATAGATTTATCATCATTGGAAAAATTATAGAGCTCAATGTGTAGTTGTGTTTTTTGAGCATGAGTAATAGTGCCAAAAGCAACGGCGAGAGCGTTCCAAATGGCAGCAGAGGAATTCAAACCAATTAAATGGGGATAAGTTTCTTCAATGATGGAAGATAATAGCCATAAAAAGAGTAGCTAATCTTTAGTAAACTAGGTGATGTAATCTGGATTTGGTTTAGATTGGTTATTTTTAGATTTGATTCGCTCCTTTGGTGGACATGGTTCAATACCATGAAGTATGCCATGAAAATTATAAAAATTTGAAAGTGGGGTAAATTGAAGTTTTCATGGGATGTAGAAGTTGAATGAGTAGACGAAGATAAAAAAGGAGACGAGGAGGATGTTGACATCTTAGTTTTTGCTCTGATACCAAGTTATAACTAAGAGAATTAAATAAGTGTATATTGCATTAGTGAACCGAATACATGTATAGGAATATATAAATACAATAGGTGGTTGTATGTAGTTACAACAAATATAACAAACTCTATATTTAATATAACAAACTCTATATTTAATAACAAACTCTATATTTAATATAACAAACTCTATATTTAACATTTATTTTCTAATAGTGTGGCACATTAAATTTTAGAGTGAATACTCAAATATGAAGATATACTTGCCAAATTTTTGGCTTAATGACTTTAGAGCTCAGCATTATATATATATATATATATATACTAGTTGTGAATCTACGCTTTTGCGCGGACTGCAAGTAATATACATAATTTTAAAAAATAATTAAATAATTAAAATAAAATAAAGACTACAAATTAATCAAATATAAAAGTTAGAACTTATTACTTTTTATTAAGAGTACATATTATTTTTAATATGCATACTAATAATAATTATTGAATAAAAAATAAAAAAAATATATAAAATGGGTGAAAATTATGTATTTTTCTTTTTAGGTTAAAAAAAGAAAAATGTTTTTATTTGAATGTAATAGAATGTTTCAGTTAAAATAAAAGACATTATTTTTTATGAAAATGAAGAGTAATGTTTTAAATGTACTTAAATTAGAGTATTTTATATTAAATAAAACATGGGTATTTTAATAAAAATGAATTTATTAATTTTTATAGAAAAATATAGTGAATTTTAATAATTCAACACATAAAATTTTAAAAGCTAATGTTGAATTATGAAAAGAGACACATCTCAAATTTTTGGTTTAATAAATTAAAAATAAAATATACCATATTAATTCTATGATAACAATTTGAGAAGTCAAAGAACAAAAACAACATTTGATAATGGATACGGATAGACAAAAGCTGAAACCGAGAATTGAATGCATTTAGGAGATAATTAGTACCTAAACTTGATTTACCATAATTTTTTAGTTAGAATAAGATTAGAATTAATATTATAGTATATATAATAGTGTTTTAGTTGAAATATAACACTAAATAAATAATTGAGTAATTTAAGGTAGAAAAATATGTAGTATATAAATATTTTAGAATTTGAGTAGTGTTGAGATATGTATAATAGTGTTTTAGTTAAAAAATAATACTAAATAAATATATGGTAAATATTTTATTTTTATTAAAAATTAGGATTTTTAATGGTTAGATACATTAAATTTTAGAGTGAATACTCAAATATGAAAATAAACATTGGTCAAATTTTTGACTTAATAACTTTATGACTCAGCATTTAACATATATATATATATATATATATATGGGTTAATTGCAAAAAAAATCCTGACCTTTAGTGTTTTTGCGATTTAATCACATCTTTTTAATTTTGGCAAAAAAAGACACGACATTTCAAATTTTTGCAATTCGAATCACCGATTCAAATTACGGGGACTACTTGCCCTCGTGGCAACTGGAGATTGTTTCACTTTGCCACATCACCTGACCTTTTCTGCAAGTTGAAACACACTGTTTTGTATCATCAGTCATAAAGAGCATCTTCTAACTGAAATCTCTAATTCCTTTTCAAGCCAAAATCCTCAATTTTCGCCTCTTGAAAGCAACTAAAAATGATTTCATCTTTTCTTTCTATCTAGAATGAATGCAGAGTGTGTCTGAGTTTCGAAGTCAAAAATAAAGTTAAAAGTCGCCATTATCAAAATCTAACTTAATAAACTCAATCGAACGCGAAATTACAAAAATCGTAGAAGCTCAAGATCTCTTCTCTACTTGAAGGTAGAAGTCGAAATACAATCAAAGCTAAGATATGCAAAAGCTCGATGACGTCAAACAAAGGTGAGAGGGATAATATATAATTTGTTGAATTGTTAATTAACATGTCTTCAAATGAATAAAGGGTTATACATAAAATATTATTTATGGGGATTAGTAAATTAATAAATTATTGGATTTTAGGGTTTTGTGGGGATGAATAATATTTGGGTAAAGGTGCATTTCCTCCCTTAATGTTTATACTGAGGAGTACACATGCCCCTTATGTATTTTTTGGACCATTTAAGCACAAAATTAAGTTTTTTCTATACTTTTAGCCCTTCAGTTAACGTGCTAGACAAACGGAGTTAATATTAGTTATTCCTCCCAAACAACACTTAATAGTCCTAGGAAAAACAAATACTGAAACTGAGTTTATCCATCTCATTATCTTCCTCATCACCACTAACCTCTTCCCTACCATCTTCACTGCTCCTGCCGTATCCACCACTGCCCCTAACCAGCTCCACAAATAACTGAACTAATGTAAGTTAGGCTTATTATAATAAGCAAAGTAGCCATGAGCAATTTTATGTTCATCTGTTACTCTAATGCACTTGCTTCTCTCCTCATCCTCTTTTCTTCTTTACTCTTTAACAGAGTTTTTCTCTATATTTCAAGTACCCATAAATCAAAAACTTTCTCTTTATTTTCTTCAATTGTTTGAAATTTCTTTACAAGTCAGAGAGGCATATGCTAATGTTGCTGATCATTTGTGGGTTTTTCTTGCTTGGTTTATTAGGCTATATGCTAATTCAATACTATTTTTAGAACTCTTTTTTTTTGAATGAATTTTTCTTGCTTATTTTGAAATTCTTGTTATGGGTCTGATTAGTATAAGTTTAATTCAGCTGTTTGGCACAATTTTTTAGATATACTGAAATTAACCTTAGCTCTCCCACACTTGAGGTTGCCATACTCAATATTATCCCTTGTCTTGACCAGCGCACCTAACCAATTCCACAAACTACTATGCTTTCCCTTGATGACATGACTGAGAAACTGTGTGTGGCATGGAATGTAATGATTTCATGTTATATCAAGAAGCACTGGAGATGTTGAGGATAATGCATGTATTAGGGCTAAAGTTGGATGCAATTTTATCTGGTTATGTTAATGTTGGGCGCATGTGTGAAGCTAAAATCTTTTTTGATGAGATGCTGAGAAAAGTATTTTAACATGGGTTGTAATGATATCAGGAGTGTAGCATGAATTTGAATGTGTAATTTCCCAATTCTTATCAAGGCAGAGTTCAAGATGTAACTATTTGTATGAAGAATTAAAATGAAGCAAAATAGAAACACCCAACAACAATTCAAACAACTCAACACTTGTAACTCAAAAGTGGAAAACAAATTGAGACTTTATTACTGAGTCCTTGCAAAATTAATATCAATTCAACTAAGCCTTAATCCCAAACTTACTAGGGTTGGCTATATGAATTTTGCTTTCTCCATTCTACACGATCTTTGCAGAATTATTGCATAAATAAAATTCTATGTCTTTAACTTGTAAAAATTATTTAGCGCCAAGCACATTTATAACAAAATCTTGATGGCCCTATTTTATTTCTCTCAAAAATTGAACAAATAGTATAACAAGGATCAAGTACACATTACAACCAGCTTGCTAACTTAACGCTTGTTGAGAGAATAAAAGTAGTTCATCTGGCTACTGATACAAGCGCCTCCTCGCAGAAATACAAAACTTCTATCACAACAACAAATTCTAGATATTGAATACATATTGCATTCCATAACATCTATCATCTCTAGTTGTTTTTTCATACTGAGCATTCAAATTCATGGCTCAAAATGGCTATATAGAGGAGGGTTTTAAACTTTTCAATTAGATGAAATTACTAGGTCTTTAACCATGTCATTATGCATATGCAGGAGCTATTACTTCTTGTTCTGTTCTTGGATCATTGGAACATGGATGTCAACTGCATGTTCAACTTGTCCGATTTGGATTTGGTTCAAGTCTTTCAGCAGGAAATGCACTCGTAAAAGGAAACAATGGCAACGCTCAAAGGAATACCATTTATATAATTTTTGGAAGCCCAGGTCTACACTGAGAGAGAGAGAAAAAGAAGGAAATGAGTATTTGGAAAGGAAAAAAGAGGAGTAGTATTTTTCTTAGGACTATTAAGTGTTGTTTGGGTTGAATAATTGTTATTAACTCTGTTTGTCTAGCACGTTAACTGAAGGGATAAAAGTATATAAAAAACTTAATTCTGTGCTTAAATGGTCCAAAAAATACATAAGGAGCATATGTGCTCCTCGGTATAAACATTAAGGGCGAAAATGCACCTTTGCCCATAATATTTTATATGCAATATGTGAACTTAAAAATTGTGATTTTTTATGGTTGATTGTGCGCTGGGTATTAGGGTTAATATTATGTTCCTCGTTATATTAAATGTGCATGTTGGTGGTATGTATTTGCAGGATGTTTGTTAAATATTCTATTTTTTTTCACCATGAAGGAAAATTTGGAAAGATTAGAGCTGAAATAGTGTACATAGGTGGGACTATAATGCCTAAACACAACATTGATCCTGATCGGTGGGGATTCTTTGACTTGGTAGATGAAGTTAAAACTTTGAGTTATAAGGTTAGGAAGCTGTCATACAGAATACTAGAAAATTATCTAGCACAAGGTTTCAAGGAAGTTAAAGATGATAAGAAGGTGATGAAAATGTTGTAGTTTGGTATGATAGAAGTGTTTGCTGAGGGTGAAATGATTACTGAATATGCAGGTGATAGAATAAGAAAAGAAAGTGAAGCTGAAGTAGTTGACACAACAGATGGGCCTGAAGAAATGGAAGAAGGAGATGAGCTGAATGTGGATAATAACATGGTTAATATTGGGGTTGAAACTGCAATTGAAGTACATATTCATTTAGAGGAAGAGTACGAGTCAAATGAGGATCCAAACTATAAACCAGTTGAAGAAAGTGACACATATGATGGATTAGAAGACAATGAGCTTTCAGATGATGAAGAGTATGTAGAGGCTAGGCAAAACAAAGTAAAATATGGAAAATCTATGGTTGTTGATGAAGTGGTCGATAGGTTTGCCACAAACATTGGGTTTCAAACATAAGTTCACATTGAATATGCAGTTGGTATTGAGCAATGCCATAGTGAGCATAAGGATTCAGAAGGTGATGTCAATTCAATTGGTACAAGTGAAGAGGATGATATGGATGAGGCTGCATAGAATCTGAGAAAGAAAAGGGTCGTTTATGATCCTAAATATGATCATAAAAGTCTTTCTTTTGTCTTGGGGATGAGCTTTGAGAACTCAAACCAATGTAAAGAAGCAGTTCAAAAGTGGGCCATTCTTAATGGTCATAATTTGCAAATTATGAGAAGCAACCCCAAGCAACTACAAGTGAGGTGTGTTAAGAAGTACCCTTGGAGACTGTATGGAAGTATTATAAATAGGGAGAATACATTTGCCATTAAGACTTTGTACAGTGAATATAGATGCTCAAGGGAAATGAATAATAGACAGGAAATTGCTTCATGGATTGCTAAAGAATACTTAGTTAGGTTTAGAAGAAATCTAAACTGGTATGTTATCGACCTATCTGATGACCTACTAGAAAAATTTTGTGTCCAAGTTATAAAATGGAAGTGTTATCGAGCAAAGTGGAAGGCACTTGAGCTTCTTAGAGGGATAGTTGATGATCATTATGCAAGGCTGAGGTCCTATAAGGCTGAGTTAATTAGAGTGGATCTAGATGGAAGGTATGAATTTATGCTTGATGATTATATGAGTATGAAGGGTTTCTTCATAGGGTTTAGTACCTTAAGAAAGGGTTTTATAAGTGGATGCAGGCCCATCATTGGTTTTTATGGGTGCTTTTTGAAGACCTTCTTAGGGGGAGCTTTATTGTCTGTTGTTGGAAAAGATGACAACCAAAAGTTCCCTATTTGTTGGGTAGTTGTACAGTCTGAGAATGAATTCTTCTGGACTTGGTTTCTGAAATTAGTTATGGAGGAGTTGCATATTGTAGATGGATTTGGGTGGAGTTTCATAAGTAACCAACATAAGGTAAATAACTTTTAATCACTTTATTCTGAAATTTTTCATGTATTACTAAAGGTAATAACTCTTTGCATTTCACCCAGGGACTGTTGAATGCAATTCAGAAGTTAGCACCAAGAGCTAAGTTAAAAAATTATGCCAAACATATGTATTACAATTGGAAAAAGGAGTTTAAAGGGCAGACCTTAAAAAACATGTTTTGGAAGGTTGCAAGAAGCACATTTGAAGCTGCATATAACATAGAGCTTGATGCAATGAAGCAAGAGTCAGAAGCTGCACATGAAAATTTCATAGAAAGAGATCTAACAAAGTTCTGTAAGTTATATTTAAGTGAGTGGCCAAAGTGTGATATGGTAGATAACAAAGTTTGTGAAACTTTCAATGGGTACATAGTTAAGGCTAGAGTTAGACACATCATTGACATGCTGGACGACATTAGGGAGTCTCCTATGGCAAGGATGCATAAATAATTGACTGAAATGAGCAGTGTAGTTGATAAGATATGCCCTAGAATTAGAAATAAATTGGAGGGAATTAAGTGTAGTAGTAGGTTTTGCATTGTGAAACATGCTTTTGGTGATAAATTCCAAGTAGGGATAAGAGCAGAACAATATGTAGTTGATTTGAAGCAGTTGACATGTACATGTAGGGTGTGGCAATTATCAGGTAACCCCCCCCCCCCCCCCCCCCCCCCCCC
>CATIWM010341445.1:0-27149 GCA_949671775.1 Mallotus repandus | reverse complement strand
TAACCAGTTTTCTATGTTACTGCTGTCGTCTTTAATGAAGACAGAAGGAAGGGTTTACAGGAAATTCCCAAGTCTTCTTATTACTGAGAAATTTTCCAAGTCTTTGTTGACACTTTCCAGACGTAATACAGGAATCCTGATGTTGAGATTTTACGTTCATTGGCTAAGTCTCGGTGATGGATCGATGGCAAAGAATTTAACTGATTGCTAAATTTTTCCAAGTCAATTTGAGTCCTTTTTTTTGTCCTATTCCATTTGGGTCCCTTTTTTTTTTTTCTCCATTACCTCTCCTACAAGGTGGAGAAATTTAAAATGGTTCAGAATCACCAATTTATCATATAAGGACAAACACTAATATCAAGATATTTTAAAAATAATAAATAAAAAAATTATAAAAATTATAAAAATTATCTTTTTAAAATAAAAAAATAATAGATTCACTTATGTACTATAAAATTTTTTAAAATTCATTATTTTGATTAAACATTATTATTGGTATAATTTTGACATTTAAAATTTTCGATATCCAACAATCATAAAAGTTTCGACGACTTTATAGTTAAGTCCAATGATCCACAAGGGAGATAATATTCTCTTAGAGTCTGTTTGGTTTAGCTGTTTACAGCAACTAATAGCTGATAACGGTTGCTGATAGCAGATAACTAATAACTATTAGCTGATAAATATGAAGTGTTTGGTAAAATTTTATTTGTTGTTGCTGTTTGTATTTGAAATGACCATTAAAAGTATTATTTATTTGTAAATATAATTTTTTAGTTATGCAAATTATTTAAAAAATGTATATAGTAATAAAAAATAATTTATTGTTTTTAATTTATATATTATTAAAATAATTAATATAAATTATTTAAAAATAAATTTTAGAATATAAATATTATTGTATAATTTTTAAAAAATAATTATATGTATAAATATAATAATTATTTAATTATTAATTATAATTTATAATATTTATTTAATTATGAACTATAAAAAATTAATTACATATATTAATTTAAATTTAAATAATATTATTTGTTATTAGTTATTTTAAATAAAAGTAAAATAGTCTAAATAAAAAATAAATACAAATCAACTATCAGCTGATGAAAAAAAGTTCTAGAATAAATTTTTTTTAAATCAACAACTATTTTAAATAAAATCAATTATCAGTTGCTGATTTTGGAGGTTTACCAAACACCTAAATTATAACTGACTCAATCAGCTAAATCAAATATCCCTTAATATATATTTTTTCTATAAAACTTGAATATAAAACTTTATTTATATGAATTCAAACCTTTTGGTATTTGAATCTATATATATTGATATTAAATACGAAATTTTAATTGGTTAAGGATTACTCTATAACTTCTTGCAACTAGAGATGATTTATCAATAGTGGGAAGGCTTTTTACCATTTTGTGTAAAAAATAGAAAAAACTGTCTCCCTTTTGCAGTGTTTTTTTTTAAAGAAATATCCCTTTTTTTCAATTAAATTTTTATGTCTGCCAGTTTGAGTGTTGGACACTAATGTATTTTTAAAAGTCTTCAGAAAGCTTATGTGGACACTTGCTTCTTTTTTTTTTTTTTTTTTTTTTTTTAAAAAAAAGAAGCCTTCCAATGGCAAAGCAGGATGTGCTTTCATTTTATCTTCAATAAATTTATTTGTTTTTTTTCATCTTAAATAAATTTTTTTTTTCCTTTGTGTTTCCACCATTTTTTTTAGCAATTAGTAGGGGTTCAAATCAACTGACTTTTTACTAGTTGAATTTTAATTCATTTATTATCAAGTGGAGTTTGCTATTTCATTTATTGTTCATGAATCTACATCAAGTCTAAAAAAATTTTAAAATATAAAATATAAATTAAATTATTCATTAATAAACAAAAAATAATTACTTACTATAAAATAAAATAATATCTATTGATATATAAATTTATGAAGGAGGACAAACAAATTTACTAAAATATGTTTATTTATTGTTATATAAGAATTAGATAATTCAGTAGTTTAATAATAAGAAATTAATTAATCAATAAAAAATGTAATTTTAATTTAATTAAAGTAATATTTTTATTCTAATTAGGGTTAACTTATATTTGAAGTAATATTCCTATTTTAATTTTAGTTAGGTCAATTTATATTTTATTTAATAAAAAATTAATTAATTGATCAAAATTTTAATTTTAATTTAATTTGTTGCATTCCTATTTTCATCGGATTAGCATATATTTAATGTAATATTCCTATTATAATTTTAATAGGTTTATATATATATATATACAAGTTAGTTATAGCCAATGTAATTATCAAAGTATAAATTTATTAAAATTAGAATGCAATTATTAAGTTTATAATAACAAATTGCTATATAGCCATAATAGTGATTATATTATTTTAAAAGTTATATTAAATTTTAATAAAGAAATAATTAAAATTAAATCAACCAAATTTTATTTATCTAATGATTAACTATATTCATAATTTTTTAAAAATCAAATATTCCATGAAATTGTAAAAAATAAAAATTAAATCAATTAATACCTATTATTTAATCATTAGATAAAATTATTTTTTAAAAATAAATAATAATATTGAATTTAAAATGTAAAAAATGTGAAGCATAATTGATTAAATAAGATGTTCCCAAAAAAAATTGATTAAATAAGAAATTCATTAATATTGTAATATTCTATTGAAAGTGGTATTTTCTGGTGAAGATAAAATTAATACAAATCAACACTATAGCCTGAATGCGTAATTGTTAAAATATAAAATTTATTAAGATTGTACTAAATTATAAATCTATTAAAGTTGTAATATTTGACTGCTATATCGATAAAATAATATTTCATTATTTTAAAAAATTATTAAAATTTTATGGAAAAAAGTGGAATATAATATATTAAAAATTTTACTTGCCTAATGATTAACTATAACTATAATGTATATTTCAAAAAAAAAAAAAAACTATAACTATAATGTAAAAGTGAAAAGATAAAAGTATAAAATGGAAACTTTACTAAAATTATAATGTTGAATTGAAAATAGTTTTTTTTTTATATGAAGAAAATCAAAATCTAATTTAAAAAATGTATATCTTGATACTTTTATGTATTATTTTTAAAAATATTAAACTTTTAATAGAAATAAAATTTTGAGTTAGGAGTTTATTATTTTTATTTAAATTTAAGATATATTTTATAATTATATATTTTATATGAAATTATTAATAAATGTAAATTATTAATTTATATTTAAATTATATGAAATTTATTAAGATTGTAATAAATTATTATACCATAATGTAACTCTATCAAGTAAGAAAAATTAGATTGTTTATAGATAAAATATTACTTTTTATATTTGAAAATTTTATCAAATTAAAGTAAAATATTTAAATTAAATTAATTAATATTATTTATTTTTAAAAAAAAGTTAAATATAATCATAATTAAAATATTATTTTCAAAAATTATATTAACTATTTTTAAATTATGATTGTACTTAATTCTAAAATAGATGAAAAATTTTAAAGTGCAGAAAAGTATTTCATTAAAATTTGAAAAAATAATTTATAAATTTTATTGTCTCATTTAAAACTAATATACAAAATTAATTATGAAAGTAAATATTTCTATATTTAACTATCATCAAAGTTTTAAAAAATTGTACTTTCTAATTATTAGCGATCATGTAAAAATATTTAATTTCAATTTAAAATTTATTTTATAAAAACCAATCTAATAACAAAAAAAATTTACATGTAAAACACGTGGTGTATACTGGTATATTAATAAAATTATGAGTATTTATGTATAAAGTCAGATATTAGTTTAATCTATTTTCTCTCTTCTATGTTACTACTGTCATCCTTAATGAAGAGAAAAGGAAGGGTTTAACAGGAAATTTCCAAGTCTTCTTATTGCTGATAAATTTTCCATATCGTTGTTGACATTTTCAAGAATTAATGCATGAATAATGATGGATGACAATTTTCTTTCCACGCGCAAAGACTCATTGATTAATTGCTAGATTTTTCCAAGTCAATTCGAGTCCTTTTTTTTTCTTTTTTCTTTTTTCTTTCGTATGCCTCCTTCATTTAGAGATGACTTGTGTGTAGTGAAACTATAAGCGAGTTTCTTTTTTCTTTAAAAGTTTTATGTGTCACTTGCCATCTTTCCGTTAGTCATAGCTATGAGTTGTTCAAAGATTTCCCCTCCAAGAACTTGGTTTCAACCATCATGGCTTCTTCACATGTCTGTAACATTCCTAGGCTTTACCACTTTTTTCTTTGCGAATACTATCTCTTGCTCCCAACCTGATATGCCCAACTACCATGACCATTGTGCCTCAGTTGTCCCTGAATCACCGGCTATTGCTCCTGAATTCATCACCATCCCTTTTCCTCCTGACCAAGATGGTTACTATATTGGTGGGGTTGGAATGTTTGATGTTCCAAATTCAAACTCATCTCACTACTACTATTCATCAAGTTACAGGAAGGTCCTATTGTTTCGAACTCATCATGTCCATAGCACTGATATTGATGGTGTCTACAAGGTTGAGGCAAGTTTCATCATCCAACCATCAAGTAGGAGCTATTATTGGGAGGATGTTCAATACAGTTATTCATATTCTCCACAAGTCATCACTAGTTGGTCTGAGAGAGGTACTCTGAGTTTCGAAGTAGAAGGGTTCTGGTCTACATCTTCTGGGAGGCTTTGTATGGTGGGTTTGAGCTCTACTCACTCACATGAAGGTAAACCTCGCGTTCTTAAAGCCCTTCTCAATCTCAATGATGTTAATAGTATCAATAATATTACCAGTTTGATTAAAGGAACGTTACATAGCTTGCATTCTGCTGATAATAAAAGTTACTTCGAACCAATTTCACTCTTAATGTTTCCTCGAATGAATTATAGATACACTGAAGTCTCAAAAGAACTTGATTCTGTATTCACTGGTGATGCTAATACTGCAAAAAGTTCTCTTAGCATACCACTCAGTAAATCTATTTGTTCAATATTTTCACGATGGAGTAATTTATTCGAACTAGTGTATGCAAGTGATTGTGGTTCTGCAAGGACCTGCTCTCCGCTGCTTGACGGTGCTGAATTTTTACCTCAAGTTATGTCATTGAGTTTAATCCAATGTTCACATGATAGACCAAGTCTGAGATTTCTGTTAGAATTTTCCAACAGTAGCTATTCTTACCTTCCCTTCAGTCCAAATACAACATTTGCTGCAGAAGGATCATGGAATGCCAAGAAAAAACAGCTATTCGTTGTTGCTTGTCGAATCCTGAATGCAACTTATTCTCTGAGCAGTTCTAATATTGAGGATTGCTCAATAAGGATGAGTTTAAGATTCCCTTCTGTTTGGTCAATCACAGAGGCTAGTGCTATTGTGGGATATATTTGGAGCAACAAACAAGCAAATGAGTCGGGTTACTTCACAAGAATCCGGTTTCAGAGTAACAGGGGTGAGATGATTGGGATTCCAGGGTTGAAGTATCACTACACTTTGGTTGAAAGAGCAAGAAACTCATGCTCACAGAATCAGCCTACTGGAAAGAAAGGGAGCCAATACCCAGATGCAAATTCAAATGAGATGCAATTTGATATGTCAGTCAAGAATTCAAGTGGAAAAAGAATTGGATGGGGCTATGCGACCCCCCTATTCGTGGATGATCATCTTCCAACAAGAAACGTGCACTTTCTGAATTTGTCCAGCTCATTTCCAGCTATATCCGTGGACGATGCAAAATTCAAACCCAGCAGGCCCTTGTACATGAGTTACAAAATGGATTTTCCACAATTTAATGTGTCTTCAAATGAGTTTACTCAAGTTGAAATTTTAGCTGAAGGGATTTATTACCCTGAAACAGGAGGTATGTGTATGGTGGGCTGTAGATATCTTGACTCAAACAGTGTTCAAATACATAAAGATGATTTCATGGATTGTAATATTCTTGTTGAACTACAATTTCCCTCAATAGATTCACGGAATTACATCAATGGAAAAATCAAGAGCACGCGGAAAGAATCCGATCCTTTATACCTGCAGCCTCTTTCCTTTTCTGCAGTTTCATTCTACAGTCGCCATGCAAGGCAGTCAATATGGAGGATTAATTTAGAGATCATCATAGCTATCATCTCTAATACCCTTGTATGTTTTCTCGTGGGGCATCAAATTTTGTACACGAAAAAACATCCTAATGTGTTCCCTTTCATCTCAGTTCTCATGCTTACAGTACTTGCTCTGGGGCACATGATCCCTCTTGTGCTAAACTTTGAAGCCTTGCTCTTTTCAAGAGAAAGTCGTGGCAGATCTTACCTACGCAGGGCTGGAGGATGGCTTGAAGCAAACGAGGTGATTGTAAGGGCAGTGACAATGCTAGCATTTCTATTGCAGGTCAGACTTCTGCAGCTTGTATGTTATGCACGGTTGGGTGGTGAAAACCAGAAGGCCTCATGGACTGCAGAGAGGAAGACACTTTATGTGTCTCTACCATTATATGTAACTGGAGGATTGATTGCCATTAACAGTCACCGCAAGAATGCTCTTTGGGTGGACTTAAGGTCTTATGCTGGATTGGTATTAGATGGCTTCCTTCTTCCTCAAATCCTACTCAATATTTTCCACAACTCAAGAGAGCACGCTCTCTCTTGTTTTTTCTACATGGGGACTACATTTGTGCGCTTGCTACCACATGCATATGATCTTTACAGGGCCTGCTACCATGGTGATGATTTTGATTGGTCCTACATGTATGCAGATCGTGCAGCAGATTATTACTCTACTGCTTGGGACGTGATCATACCATTAGGGGCTCTGCTCTTGGCTACAATCATATATCTGCAGCAGCACTATGGCGGTCGTTGTTTCTTGCCCAGGAAATTTAGGGAGCTGGAAGGGTATGAGAAGGTGCCAGTGGCTATTGAGCCGTGATGAATAGTCGAGAAATCTTTCACTTACAGTTTTTGCATAATTAATTTTCTTTACTTTACCGGTAATGTTTTTATATCCTATTAGGCCCGTTTATATAATTTTGTTGGAATAACGCCTCCCTTGTAACTTTTTGAAAAAGAAAAAAAAAAAACTCTTCCCTTGTAATTTTCCATGTGTCTTGTATAATGTAATTGTGCGTTATCCAGACGTTGTGTGCATGATATTAATGGAATACATAAAAATCTATATCTATATACAATATAAAATAGCTGAGTACATCAATTTTGCCACATTATAGGTACCCTCCATTCTTGCTTTCATCCTGTTTCTGACATTCTATAATTTTGACATGTGGTATCCACAGCAACAAGCACATTGACCTCCAAATTTTTTCTGTCCCTACTCTCTCCATTTCCTTTCTTTTGTCTACTGTCCTTTCGCATTTTACATTTTCAGTTTTGTCGTACCCTTTCAGTTTCACTTCCCTTCAATTTCATTTCCCTTCAGTTTCCACTTCATTCATTCATTCATTTATTTATTTTTATTAAGCTTCTTGCAGCTGAACAATCACCTTTGAATGGAGAGGCCTTGCATACATTATACACTGACAATTGCAGCAAAGCCATCTTCAACTTTTTGTCAATTTCACTTCACAGTTTCCTCCAATACGAAAACACTTTCTGAGAATATATCATTACCATTTTTCTTTAATCTTTGCATAAAAATCCAAATGCTAGAAAATTCAACAAGAAATCAGTGGAAATATTTCTCATATGGCTACAAAAGAAGCCACAGAAAAGCGAAAAAGGTTCAAACCAAAATAAAGAAGACGAAACTCAGGAACAAAAGCAAAAGAGTAACTTAGCTCCTAGCAACCCCAATGCTATCGACTTCGATTGGTTGGATACTTTTTGGCACAAGAATTCTTCTTATGCATGTACCTTTCATTTTGTGACCCATTTCTTTTTTTTTTTTCCTCAGTTTGTTTGACCTTTTTCTTTTTGAAAATTAGTGTAGCTTTTTTTTTTCTTTGGTTTGATTTTCTTGATTCATTCCTATAGACAGCGGGGTTTAGCGTGCGTCTAAGATTTTAGCAACCGCGACACTGTTTGAGCTCAAGGCTCCAGGGAACACACTACTATATCACAAATATATAACATGGAGATGAGAAGTCGCCACCCAGGGTAATAATTGGGACAAATTGAAGGTGGTGGTAACTCAATTCTCTAAAAGAGAGTTAGCACCACAACCAGGAAGTTAGCACCACAACCAGGAAATTAGCACCAACATGCATCCATATTCTAAAACAAATTTCTAGGAATGAATTGTTAAGTTTATTCCTAGAAAGATAGATAACTAATTATGAAAAGTTGCATGAAGTAATAGAACCAGTCCAAAGTTCTGATCCTGTTTTTGTCAAAAAGTCAGATGGTCACTATTTCTTTAATCTTTGTGATAGTGATGATTGTTGTCTATCAATTATTGTGATAAAAAATAAGAAGCCTACCAGCAAATGTAATGAAAAAAAGTTCAAGAAAAGATATGAAGATGGTGACCCAAGCGTGAGCACTTTGGGACAACCCTCTGGAAAGTATGATTATCTGGTATCATACTCTCCTTCTTCTTAGTACCAAAAACCTAAACGATTAAATACTCCACCTAAATCTTGTAAGCAAAAACCACACTTTACTCCACCAAAACCAAAGCCTGCACCTTTACCCTGTTATAAACAAGCCCTTAAATGGATAAAGAAAGAAACTCCTAATCCTTTGGCTTCACCTTCCAAATTGCCCATACAATCAGTTGTTGCTCTAGCAATTTGTATGTTTCAACCCACAGACTTTCCTCCTTTAATCTCAGAAGCTGATAACCAAAAGACCTCTCAACCTTTTGTCCTAAATACAAATGTTGTTGACCTTGATGGTAGACCAAGAAGAACTACACCTACAGAAGCAGTCTTGAATTGGCAGACTCAAAATGCTTGTGCCTAAAACTATAAATTGAAACAGATTAAAGAAAAAATTGATGATGTGGCAAGACAGGTGAAACAAACTGATAACAGGCTCTCTAGTTTTGAAAAAGAAATTAGAGCAGTTCATGTAGAGCTGATTAGGCAAACATAAATGAAGCACCAAGAATTATTACAGATAATCAGCAACAAAGGCACACTAACTAGCATTCAAATAAAGGAGATTGAGATTCAGAAATTGAAAGCTTAGATCAATGAGTTAGAATGAGATTTGAATAAAAAAAAATTCTCAGTCATAATCCACACCTAAGCTTTTTTCTCCTGATCCAATAGGACTCTAGTACAATCCATTTCTTATGCCAAGCTATACAAGCCAACCATTATTCCCTGCTATTTCTTCTCCTTTAAATATCCCACCTAGATTTCAAGGATTTAATCCACCAAATCCTTCCACAGATTCAACCAGAAAAAAGGGAATACAACCCATTTTCCTCAGCCTAAAATGCTAAAAAAACTTCCTTAGAAAAGATGTAATTGTCATCTTCTTCAACTGAATCAATTGAGGCAGATAAGTCTTCAACTCAATTGATGATGATGAACCTGATTTCCTCATTTTTGGAAAAATGTGCAGTAAATGCAATGCCAAGTTTCACAATTGATTCAACAACAGAAGATCTCTCTATTGTTGACTTGTTTGAAGCAACTGATTCTGATGATGGGGTCTCATCAAAAGATGAAGAAGAAATTCCTTTCCATCTGATGGCTGAAACAGAGACATCGAGAGCACCTCCTCAACATGTAGAAGAACCACCCTCTGATCCAATAGATAATATGAGTTAATCAGAAACACAAAACGTAGATGGTCGTTCAAAGCCATCAACTAAATGAGGATATTTCACTCTAGATGACATTCCTCCCTCACAATATAGAAATAGATTCTTAGAATTCAAAGCTTGGATCAGCAACCAGATGCTTCTTTCACGAGCTGAATTGAGAAATGTGCTCGAAATGTTTCTTGCCAAAATGGTAGGAAAACTTTCCAATTGGTATACCACACTTACTATATATGCAAGGGCTCAATTAATTGGTGTACAGTTAATTGAAGAATTCTTAGGACTCTTGCATTATGAGTTCCTAGGAAAATGGGAAGATGATTTGGAGATTGCTAGGAAGGAGTTCTATCAGATGAGATGTTGTTCCTTAAAAAAGAAAGATCTGGATAAACATTTCCAAAACATGTCAGCAAAGTTCTACCATCTTGCAGGAACAGCAAATCCTGACCTTAAGCAAGCCTTTGTAGCCTCTATTCTTGAAATCTTATCTTCCAGGATGTTCACTATTCTCCAGTAGATAAACAAAAAGGTTGGAAATGTTCCCTTAGGACATCTATACCAGGTTATGATTCAAGCTCACTCCCAGCTTTGTAAGCAGGGGAAGATTATTAAGTTATACTTGGGAAGTAAAAAGAATCCTTTAGGGAAGTTATCCTGTGAAAGACATGATCTACAGATCAAATGCAAAATCTCAGATATTTGTGATTGTTCAGGAAAAAAGAAGAAACACCACCTTTACAAACTACGAGGAGAAGGAAAGAAAGGGAAAATGAAGAAGTGGAAGTATTACAAGAAGTGAAAGTACCGAGGAAAGAAAAAGATAGACAAATATTATATATGTGGGAAGAAAGGACACTTTGCGAAAAATTATCCTTCAAAAACAAAGAAGGCCAAAAAAATGATTCAACATATCCAGCAGATCACAGCAGTTGACTTGGAAAATGCTAACATTGAATCCCTTTTTTCCGAAGAAGATGCGCCTTCATCAAAAACCATTTTTATAGTTTGCCATAATTAAGATTCAGACACATCTGATTCTGATGACAAAGTACTGCCTATTCCTCAACAGTTTTCCATTTACAATGGTATAACATTAACTCATGATGACCACCCAGTTCCATTAGTCCTTATCCAAATCTACCCAACCAATTTCTC
Source organism: Mallotus repandus (assembly GCA_949671775.1). Lineage (NCBI taxonomy): Eukaryota > Viridiplantae > Streptophyta > Magnoliopsida > Malpighiales > Euphorbiaceae > Mallotus > Mallotus repandus. Next base: position 16,234 of record CATIWM010341445.1, on the reverse strand, counting down.
CAAACCCATAAAACTCATAGCCCTCATGGATACTAGAGATAGAATAACCATTCTTAACCCGAAAGCTCTACTAAAAGAATATTGGAAGGAACACTTAGAGTATTTTTATGCTACCAGTGGAGAGCTTTTTGAAACCACTTACAAAACCAGACAACCCATAAAAATCCAATTCTTTCCAAGATGTCATGTATGGACCAATGTTCTTGGATCACCTTTACCTAGTAAATATATAGTTCTTGGATTTGATGTCTACTGGAAAGCAAAAGATTTGAGCATCATTCCAAATGGAATCAAATTTAAAAAATACTTTCAACCCTTTACCAATAAGCCTTCCATCCTTATCCTAAACCAAACACTATCCCCAACAGATTTCAAACCAATTCATGAGTTTTTGTCACAACAATGCAGTGCAGACTCACATACTCAATCCCTAGAGAAATGTCCTTCTCCTTTATGGAAGAATCCATAGTTCTTTATCTCATTGTCATTCAAGCATAATGAAGATGTGAATCCTACTAAGGCAACTCATCCTGAAATGTCTTCTCCAGACTTAAAGCTAGCCATTGAAGAATGCATGACCTTGAAAAGCCCAGGCTTGATTGAACCAACAAAGTTAGAATGGGCATGCCAAGCATTTTATATGAACAAGTGTTTTGAACAGACTAGAGGAAAGAAGAGATTGGTAATTGATTACCAACCCTTAAATTTTTTTTAAGGGTTGATAAATTCTCTTTGCCTAAAATCTCTTCCTTATTCACCTTTTTTGCGGGAGTAAAGGTCTTTTCAAAATTTGACTTGAAGGCGGGTTTTTGGCAATTTGGGATCAAAGAAGAAGATTGATATAAAACAGGATTCTGTATTTCAAACCATCACTACCAGGGGACTATAATGCCCTTTGTTTTAAAGGTAGCCCTCTCACTTTTCCAATAAGCCATGATTAAAATCTATGAACCAATCCTATACAGTGCCCTGGTGTACATTAATGATATCGTACTTTTCTCCCCAAACGAAAGTAGCCATAAAACTCTTCTCAGCCAATTTACAGATCTTACAAAGAGGTATAGAGTCATATTATCTCCTACAAAGATGCAGATTGGAAAGGAGGAAATAGAATTCCTTGGAATGCAATTTAAGGATGGAAGTTATCAACCTGGCCCTCACATTACCTCAGAATTATATAAATTCCCTAATGATAATATGTCCATCACATAAATCAGATAGTTTCTTTGGATTCTTAATTATCTCAGAGACTTCATCCATCATTTAACCAAAAAGATAGCCCCACTAAGAGCCCTTTTAAAGAAGAACCCTCCGCCATGGTCGGAAGAATAGACAAAAGCAGTTGTTCAACTTTAAAAAAATTCTCAGAATCTCCCCACATTGCAAATTCCATCAAAAGGAAAGCAAATCCTCCAAACAGATGCAAGTGACCAATTCTGGGGAGCAATTCTTCTTAAAGAAGATGATCATAAGAAAAGAAGAATTTGTCCCCACGCCAGTGGAAAATTTACTGAAGGGGAATGCCATTATTATTCAACCTTTAAAGATATCCTAGCAGTAAAGTATGGAATAAAGAAGTTTGAATTCCATTTAGTGGGACATCATTTTATAGTTTTCATGGATTGTTCATCTTTCCTTAAAATGCTTGAATTCAAGGGAAAAACACTCCCACATCCACAACTCTTAAGATGGAAAGACTAGTTCAGCAAGTATAATTTTGAAGTAGAACACATTAAAGGCAAGGATAATCTTAGTCCTGATCTTTTGAGCAGGCCTACCATTTCTTGTGCAACAGAAAATCCCTTTCAAATAAAGGTCCTTCGTATGATCTTTATGTTCCAACCAGCCAATAATTTCCTTTCAGAAGGAATTCCACCTGAACTTTCACCATAAATTTCCCTTACAACCCTTACCAAAATAGCTTCAGAATAAATTTTCAAGTATCAGCCCCTCTTGATAAAAAACCACGGACCAACTTTCTTTGAAAAACTTGGATTTCACGCCAAATATCCATTTACTTGTGTTTTTAGTTTTCTTGATCAGGATCCTAAAAAGGAACTCTATTAGCCAAAAGAGCTTCTATTTTTATTTTGTTATTTATGCCATTTATATTGGATAGCTTTTGACTTACATCCATTAAAACTGGTGAAATACCTTCGGCTAATAAAAAAACAACAAAGAATAAATCCTCACCTTGTAACCTTTTTGAGATGGCTCCAAGAACTACCCAGATGGAAGTCAAGATTAACAAATGAAGCTTACACCTAGCAAGTTTCTTCAGCTGAGGACTGCCATTCCATAATTGTCTTCTACAAACCCTTTTTGAAAAATAGAGAAGAATTCAAACCAGTTCCTTGTTTCAATGTGTATGGAACGTACCAATTTTCAATGGTTCATCATATAATTTCTGATGAAGCTGATCCATCTCTTTGGAGGGAATTTCAAAGATTCATGTTTCAGAAAAATGGGATCATTCCTCAGGAGATCTGGCCTAAGATTAATGAAGATGCACCATGGGAAACATATCCATTTGCTTATAGACAAGGTCTCATCGCTGATAAAGAATTTTGGATGAAAGCCCAAAGTGAAGGAGCAAGTTCCAACACAACATCAAGTCTAGCCCAGGATCAAGACCCAACAGACCAGAACTTTATAGAACCCTGGAAGTTATTGACCCAAGAAAGCCCTATACAGGATATTCTCAAAATCCTGACTTAGACAGTAGCTACAGTAGAGATGAAGAGAATCTGTCACCAAGTCATGAACCCATCATAAAGTAATATGGTTATAATTAATAGCCTATTTTAAAGTGTCTTTAAATGAAGCAGAACCACTTCTTATAGTCTACCTTTAGTTGTGTCAAGTTTAATTATTATCTTGTCTTGTATGTGTTAGTATCAGCCAGGTGTCATGATTGTATTTAGATGAAATCCTTGTAATCTTTTTCTGATTGGCCATGAGCTAATAAGCTCATCTGATTTAATAGTGCTCCTCATCATTATAAAAGGAGGGTTCAATTTTGCTTGTAAGGCAGAGAACCCTTTACAGACACTACCCGATAAATAAAAACCACGAGCTTCTAAAAACTTTCTTTTCTTTCTCCGAAGGTTTATTTTTAAGATAATGATCTTATCCCTATATAGTTATTAATGAGTATGCTCTGTACTTTCCCTATCTGAGGATCTTGTACAACAAAAAACTAATAACAGATAAATGATCCAGTTTACCAACTTCATTAAGATTTATAAGTTTGATTGTGTATTTCTTAGTTGAACATAAAAAGGGGACATGCTAAATTGGCCAAAAATTGGTTGTTGTGTGTTATGAGTACGACTAGTACTAGCCTATGATATGTTCAATCTTAATTACACAATTAGGCTTATAAATTTTAATAGAGCTCTAGAAAAATGGTATCAGGGAATTGTTAAGATTATCCTTTGTAAATAATTTGGTAATGATGGTATCAGGAATAAGATTATCCTCGCCTTTGATGTGTTCTACTTCAAAATCATACTTACTGAACCAGTCTTTCTATCTCAAGAGCTATGGATGTGGGAGAGTTTTTCCCTTGAATTCAAGAATTTTAGGGAAAGATGAACAATCCATGACAACTATAAAATGATGTCCCACTAAATGGAATTCAAACTTCTTTATTCTATACTTTACCACCAGGATTTCTTTAAAGGTTGAATGATAATGGCATTCCCCTTCAGTAAATTTTCCATGGGCGTGGGCACAAATTCTTCTTTTCTTATGATAATCTTCTTCAAGAAGAATTGCTCCCTAGAATTGGTCACTTGCATCTGTTTGGAGGATTCACTTTCCTTTTGATGGAATTTGAAATGTGGGGAGATTCTAAGAATTTTTTTTAAGTTGAACAATTGCTTTTGTCTGTTCTTCCGACCACGCCGGATGATTCTTCTTTAAAAGGGCTCTTAGTGGGGCTGTCTTTTTGGTTAAATGAGGGATGAAATCATTGAGATAATTAAGAATCCCAAGAAACTGTATGATTTGTTTGATGGACAGATTATCATTAGGGAATTTATATAATTTTAAGGCAATGTGAGGGCCAGGTTGATAATTTCCATCCTTAAATTGCATTCCAAGGAATTCTATTTCCTCCTTTCCAATCTGCATCTTTGTAGGAGATAACATAACTCTATACCTCTTTGTATGATCTGCAAATTAGCTGAGAAGAGTTTTATGGCTACTTTCATTTGGGGAGAAAAGTAGGATATCATTAATGTACACCAGGGCACTATATAGGATTGGTTCATAGATTTTGATTATGGCTTTTTGGAAAAGTGAGGGGGCTACCTTTAAACCAAAGGGAATTACAATCCACTGTTAGTGATGGTTTGGAATGCAAAATTCTATTTTATATTTGTCTTTTTCTTTGATCCCAAGTTGCCAAAAACCCGCCTTCAAGTCAAATTTTGAAAAGACCTTTGCTCCTGCTAAAAAGTTGAATAAGGAAGAGATTTTAGGCAAAGGGAATTTATCAACCCTTAAAAAGAATTTAAGGGCCAGTAATCAATCACCAATCTCTTCTTTCCTCTAGCCTATTCAGAATGCTTGTTCATATAAAAGGCTTGGCATGCCCATTCTGACTTTGTTGGTTCAATTAAGCCTTAGCTTTTCAAGGTCATGCATTCTTCAATGGCTAACTTTAAGTCTGAAGGAGACATTCAGGATGAGTTGCCTTAGTAGGATTCACATCTTCATTATTCTTGAAAGGCAATAAGATAAAGAACTTCGGATGCTTCCATAAAGGAGAAGGACATTTCTCTAAGAATTGAGTATGTGAGTTTGCACTGCATTGTTGTAACAAAAACTCATGAATTGGTTTGAAATTTGCTGGGGATATTGTTTAGTCTAGGATAAGGATTGAAGGCTTGGTGGTAAAGGGTTGAAAATATTTTTTAAATTTGAGTCCATTTGGAAAGATTCTCAAATCTTTTGCTTTTCAGTAGACATCAAATCCAAGAATGATATGTTTACCAAGTAAAGGTGATCCAAGAACATTGGTCCATACATGACATCCCGGAAAGAATTGGATTTTTATGGGTTGTTTGGTTTTGTAAGTGGTTTTAAAAAGCTCTGCATTGGCAGTATAAAAATACTTTGAGTGTTCCTTCAAATATCCTTTTAGAAGAGCTTTTGGGTTAAGAATGGTTGTTCTGGCTCCAGTATCCATGAGGGCTGTGAATTTTATGGGTTTGGAGAAATTGGTTGGGTAGATTTGGACAGGGACTAATGGAATTGGGTGGTCATCATGAGTTAATGCTATACTAGTGTCAATGGAAAACTATTGAGGAATAGGTAGTGCTTTATCATTAGAATCAGATGTGTCTGAATCTGGATTATGGCAAATTGCAAAAATGCTTTCTGATGAAGGCGCATCTTCTTCAAAAAGAGGGATTCAATGTCAGCATTTTCCAAGTCAACTGATGTGATATGCTGGATATGTCGAATCATTTTTTTAGCCTTCTTTGTTTTTGAAGGGCAATTTTTCGCAAAGTGTCCTTTCCTATAGATATAACATTTGTTTGTCTTTTTCTTTCCTCGGTACTTTCTCTTCTTGTAATACTTCCACTTCTTCATTTTCCCTTTCTTTCTTTTTCCTCGTAGTTTGTAAAAGTGGTGTTTCTTCTTTTTACTTGAACAATCACAAATATTTGTGCTTTTGGCATTTGATCTGTAGATTAAGTCTTTCATAGGATAACTTCCCCAAAGGATAGTTTCTACTTCCTAGGTATAGCTTAATAATCTTCTTCTCCTCACACAGCTGGGAGTGAGCTTGAATCATAACTTGGTATAGATGTCCTAAGGGAACATTTCCAACCTTTTTGTTCATCTGCTAGAGAATAATGAAAATCCTGGAAGATAAGATTTCAGGAATAGAGGCTGCAAAGGCTTACTTCAGGTCAGGATTTGCTATTCCTCCAAGCTGGTAGAACTTTACTAACAAGTTCTAGAAATGTTTATCTAGATCTTTCTTTTTCAAGGAAAAAATCTCATCTAATAGAACTCCTTCCTGGCAATCTCCAAATCATCTTCTCATTTTCTTAAGAACTCATAATGCAAGAGTTCTAAGAATTCTTCAATTGACTGTACAATAATTAATTGAGCCCTTGCATACACATTGAGTGTGGTATACCAATTGGAAAGTTTTCCTACCATTTTGGCAAGAAACATTTTGAGCACATTTCTCAATTCAGCTCCTGGAAGAAGTATTTGGTTGTTGATCCAAGCTTTGAATTATAAGAATTTGTTTCTATATTATTAGGGAGGAATGTCATCTAGAGTGAAATATCCTCCTGTACTTGATGGCTTCGAATGACCATCTACATTTTATATTTCTGATTCACTCATATTATCTGTTGGATCAGAGGGTTCTTCTACATGTGGAGGAGGTGCTCTCGATGTCTCTGTGTCAGCTATCAGATGTAAAGGAATTTCTTCTTCATCTTCTGATGAGATCCCATCATCAGAATCAGTTACTTCAAACAAGTCAACAGTATAGAGATCTTCTGCTGTTGAATTAGTTGTGAAACTTAACATTGCATTTACTGCACATTTTTCCAAAAATGAGGAAATTGGGTTCATTATCATCATTGAAGGCTTATCTGCCTCAATTGATTCAGTTGAAGAGGATGACAGCTGCATCTTTTCTGATGAAGATTTTTTTGGCATTTCAGGCTGAGGAAAATAGGTTGTTTTCCCTTTTTTCTAGTTGAATATATGGAAGGATTTGGCTGATTAAATCCTTGAAATCTAGGTGGGATATTCAAAAGAGAAGAGATAGCAGGGAATAATGGTTAGCTTGTATAGCTTGGCATAGGAAATGGATTGTACAGGAGTCATGTTGGATCAAGAGAAAAGAGCTTAGGTGTGGATTGTGACTGAGAATTTTTCTTTTTACTCAAATCTCATTCTAACTCATTGATATGAGCTTTCAATTTCTAAATCTCAATCTCCTTCATTTGAATGCTAGTTAGTGTGCCTTTCTTGCTGATTATCTATAATAATTCTTAGTGCTTTATTTTTGTCTACCTAATCAGCTCTACATGAACTCCTCTCATTTTTCAAAACTAAAGATCCTGTTATTAGTTTGTTTCACCTGTCTCGCCATATCATCAACTTTTTCTTCAATTTGTTTCAATTTCTTATTTTAGGCACAAGAATTCTAAGTCTGCCAATTCAGGACTACTTCTGCAGGTGTAGTTCTTCTTGGTCTACCATCAGGGTCAACAACATTTGTATTTAGGACAAAAGGTTGAGAGGTCTTTTGGTTATTAGCTTTTGGGATTAAAGGAGGAAAGTTTGTGGGTTGAAACATACAAATTGCTGGAGCAACAACTGATTGTATGGGTAATTTGGAAGGTGAAGCTAAAGGACTAGGAGTTTCTTTCTTTACCAATTTAAGGGCTTATTTATAACAGGGTAAAGGTGCGGGCTTTGGTTTTGGTGGAGTAAAGTGTGGTTTTGGCTCTCATGTTCATTTAGAATTAGTTTATGAATTACTATCTTATTCTCTAATTACACGCAATTTCATATAAACCCTAATTGAACATCCATCTAGAACCAAGGCAACTAGTCATGAAATTACACATAAAAAATGCATTCATAAGGCGAAACGTCCTTAAGTCTAAACTGCATTGATTTTAATTTAAGTTAACTAAGTTTACATATTTTATTTACAAATGAAATGGAACTAAAGGTGGGCCTACATGTTATTTAATTGGTGAGCTTATACTTTCAAATTTTAATTCTAAAGAAATGGGCCTAAGTCTATTAATTTTTAAAAGAAAATGGAAATGAATTAATAGGTCTAATTTTAATTAATTTTAAGTTTAAATGAAGTGATATTAAATCTATATTTATTTTAAAAGAAATGCTTTAGTGATCTTAAATCTATATTTATTTTAAAAGAAATGCTTTACTAAGTTGAGCTAAGTCCAAGTTAATTTTATTAATTAAAAAGGTGGGCCTAAGTCTAAATTAATCTAATGGGCCTAAATTAATTTTAAGAATTAATTAAAACCTAAAAAACCAATTTTAAAGCCTATTGTTAATGAGTTTAACCTAAGCATGGACTTGAGACCCAAAATGAATAAAATAAAATAAAATAAAACTCAAAACAAGCCCAAACAAATAAAATAAAACAAAATAATTAAAATAAATATAATATAATTTCTAACCCTAATTTCAGTTTACATGCATCCTAAATTAATCTACTGACACCATTCATTTTAATTAAAAGTTTTACCAAATGAACCTAATTTACTAATCAATTTTAAAGTGCAGAAAATTAAAATTCAACTATTTTTCCATGATCGGGGTTATTACAATTCCAATGCGCAAATTAAAAAAAATAAAATTAAATACAACCCAAAAAGCCAAATAAATAAAAATATAAAATAAAACAACTAATAAAATAATAAAAAAATGAAATACGCAAAAATCCTAAAAACTAAGTTCAAATACACAAAATTTAATCCATGGCATTTCATGGGCCTTCATGGGTTGGTCTTGATTCAATCATCACAGTGGATTCATGTCACCCATCATCATAAGCACAAACATAGAATACAAAATCAATAAAGATTAATAATTAATTAAAATTAAAATTAAATAAAATCAAAAGCAAATAGAAATAAAATAATGAAACAAAATAAAATAGAAACGAGTAGAAGAAGATGATTCAATGGATGTAGTATTGATTCCCCTCAGAGAGATGATCACCCTTAATAAAAGCCTATGACTTTTGTTGTTTAACGAGTTTTTGATGTCTGTGATTTTAGTTTGTTTTGGATCTGATTATGGCCAGAAACCTAAAAAATTACATGAAAATTAAAAGAGAAAGAAGTCTGTGTTTTTTTGGCTTCACTGTTAAAATCAAGAATGTCGAGAAAAATCCCAACAAGCCTCCCTATGTTAAAAAAAATAATGTATTTATAAACAAAACACTTGTAACCCTAAATTAGTTACAAGATAACAATAAAAATAAAATAATCTATTTATTTTTTATTATTTATCTACACAAACAAACATATTTAATAAAAGTAATAATATTAATAAATAAATAAATATAAAAATAAAAAATTAGCAAAAAAATTATATTTCCCATCGGAAATATAGATTTCTGATCGAAAATTTATATTTTTGCATTTTCAATCAAAAGAATATGCAAATTGGCCAATCACGATTTTTATTTCCTTTTGGCCAAAAGTTGGCCACTTTACTCTCATTTTCAATTTGGAAATTGAATGGGTCGAATGGCCATTCCTTCTTTTTTTTAAAAAAACTTTATCTTTTTTTTAATTTATTATTTTTTAAAAAAATTATATATATATATATGTATATATATATAAATGAATAATTAAACAAATAAATAAAATTTAAAAGTAGAATCTAAAAAGAATTTACAATTTTGTTCAAAACCAATAAATTAGATGCAATAAATATAATTTTACAATCAATTTTCATCATTGAGTCCTCTATCACATCCAGACTCGACTATCCCGAAATTGGGTGCCTACAGTTGCCCCCCTTTGTCGATAATTGCTTGAAAAATTGCGATAAAGCAAATAAGTACACAATTTCAAAAGCAAGGAGTTAGGATACTTACTTGTGTTCTTTGAGGCTCTGTTTGTGATCGATGCTTATGTTATTGTACAACATCATGTAGAATGCTAAAGCAAATTTCACTATAGTCCCTGTGAGATGTCTAGTGAAATGTGATTTGAAGATGCGCTATAGTTCCTTTAGAACGTCTAGCGGTGATGCTATAACCATCGAGTAGTGTCTAACTAATTACACTATATTTCCAGTGGGACGTCTAGTGAAAAAGTGATTTGAAGACGCGTTAAAGTTCCTGTGGAACATCTAACAGCAAAATTAGCTATATTCCCTGTGGGACGTCTAGCTATGTGATAAATTTTACTATATTCCCTATGGGACATCTAGCGAAGTGATGCTATGACTGTTGTGTAGTGTTTAGCTGATTGCACTATATTCCCTGTGGGATGTCTAGTGAAGAAGTGATTTGAAGATGCACTATAGTTCCTGTGGAACGTTTAGCAGTGAAATTAGCTATATTCCCTGTGGGATGTCTAGCTATGTGATAAATTTTGCTATATTCCCTATGGGACGTCTAGCGAGGTGATGCTATAACTATTGTGTAGTGTCTAACTGATTGCACGTCTAGTGAAGTGAAATTAGTTATATTCCTTGTGGGACATCTAGCTATATGATAAATTTTGCTATATTCCTTATGGGACGTCTAGCAAAGTTATATTATAACTACTGTGTAGTGTCTAGCTGATTGCATTATATTCCCTGTGGGACATCTAGTGAACTGTGTTTTGAAAGTTTTGCTATATTTCATGTGGAACATCTAGCAAAGTGACTGAAGAATTTCACTATATTCCATGTGGGACGTCTAGCAAAGTGATTGATGAGTTTCACTATATTTCCTATGCGACATCTAGCGAAGTGATGCTATAACTATTGTCCAGTGTTTAGCTAGAGTGAATTCAAAATGTTGTTATAACTACTGTGTAGCATATAACGAAACGCAAATGCAGAAGTTGAATTTTTCTAGAATTTACTGCAATATTTTCATTGCTCACTTTTGATTCTACAATCTATAACTGCTCCTGATTTTTATCCTTGATAGCTTGATTTAAGTGCTTGAATTCTTTGTGCTGACTGATTGGAATTTTTGCCAATTGACTATGATCAACTGCTTTCATTACTTGCCGACCTTGATAGTGTTGGTGTTGATTCTATATGCTGGGCATCTTCTTTTGGACTTGCAATTCCTGAGGACTTGTTGAAGTTGAAGTTAGTTTGAGCATGATGATTGTACAAAAAATACATTATATTAAGCAAATTCATCAATTTATCATGAGGTTGTGTGCTTTCAACATATCTCACTACTTTTGATTTTTATGACTATCATTTATTTGCCATTCGCAAAGTCAGAGGTATCGTTAACCGTTTTATGCTAAGAGCGTATTATTTACCAAGTGAAGAGCTAACTTTCACACCTAAATTCAGGGAGAATTTGAAAACTTATGGACATTGAGCATAAACAGATCGAATTATGAGTATTAAAACAGCCTTTGAGTTATTTTTGTGCTTTACTACCTTATCTAAGTATTCCCCTGCCTTTCTTATATTACTCAGTATGGATACTATTGGAAAGCTCCTTCTAATACTCATACTCTTAAAGAGCATTGGAGTAAATAGAGCAGCTTTTAACGTGGTCCTCTTTTAATATTCCCCCGCCTTTCTTGTATTACTCAACATTCGCCAGAGGATTCACATTGATACTCTTACTCATTTCTGAGCATTGGAGTATATTAGAAGTGCTCACTCTTATTTTGATTCTCCTCTTAGTAGTCCCCCGCCTTTCTTATATTACTTAGCATGGATACCGTTAAGGAATTTTGTACTCATACTCATTCAAGCATTGGAGTATATTAGATGCACTATTATTCTAAAGACTGAAATAATACTCTAAAATTCAATCAATTTATACTGAAAATCCACAGAATTTATTTTTGCATATTCTTCCCTTCGTTCGAGTGCAAAGCAAGCATTAGATTGATTAGATTTTAGAAAGTTTTAGCACAAAATTGTCAACTAGACATCTGAACTCTGTGAGGCTAATAAAAGAGAGCCCTCAAGATCAAAGTTCATGAGTTAAGTTTTTTTGCACATGATCTCATAAAATGAATGAATTTACTTTGAATTTTTGAATTTTTGAATTTTTTATTTTTTTTGAGGATGCACTTTATCACAGAAACTAAAGGGATAGAGTTTTGTTACTTCCCTTGAACATTTATCATAATGTTTGCTTGTCACACGGGGTGATATTTTGATAAGCGATTGGTATTTGCCTTTTTGCCTATTCTTACTGTCGTGCTGGTTCTTTCCCCTTCTTCTTTTGCTTTTACTTTCCTTGCATAAAATAGCATAAGTTAGTTTGGTCTGTTTATAGGTAAATAAGTTTTATTAGAATCCAACTTTTTTTGCGCTCTTCCCTTTTTGATTATGGTGATGATGTCTCTGATCATAGGAGTCTTGATACTCCATTATTGAGGTAATGGCATAAGGCTATGTTTTTCCTTCTATTATTGTCGTTGATGCTATGACAAAGAAGATCATTTCTCTTCCTGACATTCCCTACAAAAATGATTTAGGAGTTAGAGGCCTTATTTTATTGTCAAAGAAGTTTCAGAGTGCATTCATTATAAGTTTTGAGTGCATTCTTCCCTTTTTTAGGCTGGTGACTGCATTGGTGTTATGTTGGACATTCTCATCATTGTACTTTATGGCTTATATTGACCTTGATCTTGTGGCGTTCTACTTTGATTGCTCAAGAGTTGAGAAAGGTATTTCTCTAAGGATTCAATGTTTCATTTTTGCTTGAGCTTTTTGTATCTATCAGAGGTACACTCAGGAGCATCTCTTGGAGCTAATTCTTACTGATCCATCTGAGGTACACTTGTCATCACTCTTTCCCATATTATTGATTTCATAATTTATGGGAGTAAGTTCTCTTCTTTTAAGGCTTTAAGTGATATTCTAGATGATGCTCCAGATGCGGCTATAGTGATGGATGTTGAGTCTAAAGAGCTTGAGCCTTCTATCCAATCTCTTGAGATTGCCTACGATGAGGCTTCTGCGAATGATATCTCTTTCTTAACTAGGCCTATTGAGCTTCAGGTCACTCCTCCTATTTTCACTTGTCCAAACTCTAACTACTTTCCTACACTTTTACAACACTAATTTTGAATATTAGTAGCAGAGTATTTGCACAACATTAACTTGTCCCAAAGCTCTTTTGTCATAGAAAATAAGTATCTCGCAACAAATGTATGTAAGTGTATGCATGATGTGTATGATATGCATGATCCTAATAAGTCTTTTGTTCGGAGTAGAGTTATGCTCGTAGCTCGGAATATAAGAATGAGGTACTTTGTCAACAACTTGTAGCTATGAGCGATGGATGCTTCAATGATGGTAGTTTTAATATTAGAACTTCTAACACAACTCAAATGACCAAGCTAGAGGATGGAGTCCATGGCCTTACTCTATATCTTTTTATTAACTGATGCATCTGTATGCTTGTAATTTACTCTTTTTTGCCCCCAGAACCCTTTTGCTGATTCTTATACTTCAGTGTTCCATCTTCAGTCTTTGAGTGCAGACTCACTGTTCTGCCCTAATCTTTTGCATTTTGGCCTCCAAAGTTACATTCCACCCCTAGTTTCTGATAGTTTTTGTTCATGAAAATGTTGACAAGACACTAGGATTATGGAAAATTGAATCAGCCTTACACCTATCATTCCCTTCTATTAAAGATGTAGAGGAGTGAGTGAACTGACTGAAGAAAGTTCTTGACACTGAAAGTAACTGAACTTGCTTTTTGTAGAAGCTGGACAAGGTGAGGAATCTATAGCTTTAAAGAACTCTTGAGCTTGATGCTGATGTGGCAATTAATGATGGTTATAAGGTATGGGTTACAGTGTAAATTATTGAACCACCTGAATTCTTTGGGTACAAGAGGACACTAAATTTACAAACAGAATGACAAAGGGGCAATAAGAATAGAAAACATAACTAAAATAGTGATCTCATAGCTCTGATTCCTCTAGCTTACATTATATTTTATCTTCCCAATCAGATACTTATGCAATATGATAAAGACGAACATACAATGTTTGAACAAAATTTAAAATTCAACTTTATTCATTCATTAGGGGCAAAATGAGAACATTCATTACATCACATGATACAATTTTTATTCTCATTTTTATTTTTTTAACTCTAGCTGGTTAACCCTTTCTGGTTTTCTAGTCAGTGGACTTATTCATTCCTTATTTTTCTTTTTTTTATATTCTCTTAAATTTTCTTCTCTTCTTAGAAGTTGTACTATATGATCTTGAATTTTTCTTTGAATTTTCATTTGTGCCCATGTTGAATGAATATAATTGGATTGAATTTATGTCAAATATGCAGATCAATATCATAATGCATAATGTCATCGGGATGCACATCACACAAGTAAGCCAAAATTAGAATTCATACCATCAATCATTAAAATAAAAAGTTCTTAAGAATTTGAAATGTTATTAAAAGAAAATATTAACAAAATATTTTTAATTCTAAATGCTAAGGATGTTAGCTCTTATGGTGGTTGTCTTTCTTTAGGTGGCATACACAATAGCTATTCTTGCATTTCCTCAGGGACTTCTTCGATTACCTCTTCCTTATTGTCACATATCAGATTCTCAACTTCCTCAGCTTGCAAACCGTCATCATACAAATCCACAAGTGTCTTAGGGTTCATCATTTACAGTCTTTCTACTAGGTTAGGTGACAAATTTCTCACAATTATCCTCACTTGATCTTTCTCAACCAACTTATTCTTCATCAACCCTGCCTTGTTCATGAACCTCATTAAAAAATCTAAAAAAGATTCATTAGACTTTTGCTTAATTAGCTCCAATCCCTGATAAACACTTCTAGCTTAATGTTATGGTCATATTGCTTGAGGAAAGTAGTACATAATTCCCTCCAATAAGCCCTAACAGACTTTTCTAATCCATGATACCAATTCACAACCATGTCTTCTAAAGATAGTATAAATAACTTTGTCACTATAGACAATAGAGCTTTGGTGGTGTTCATAGTTATTGTATATTGACTTAGGTGAATCCTTGGGTCTCCATAACCATTGAATTTCTACAACTGGGGCATTTTGAACTTGTCGGGTAGCTTCTCACCCCCCATACACATTATGTCATTGAAGTCAAATGCACACCCTATGCCATGTCTTCTCATTAGTTCCTCAACTTTAGCCATTTTGTGGGCCAATGCTTGCATTTGCTTTGACTCAAGTTCTTGAACCAACTCAAGTGATTCTTTCTTAGCCTTCTAAACTATTTAGTTTTCCATATCTTCAACTTTCACATTTACAGTAGGCATAAACCTAGCAACATTCAAGGGTTGCCCCCCAGCATTATTAGTATTTGGATCATCTGCAGCTAGTGGATCAACAATAGGTGGTATTATAGTAATAGGTGCAAGTGCAGCAGCAGGAGGTGGCATTAATCCAACTAGGGCTTGTCTTAATTCATCTTGAATCATAGCTCTGATGTCATCCGTCAAAGCTCCTTTAATGTCCTCTAGGGTCCAGTTTCCTCTTTTTGTTGTTCGATTTCTTTTATTTGCTTGGTTAGAGGTTGTGCAGCTTCTAGGTAAAGTGGTTTGATAGGACTCTTTTTTAAACTTTTAATAACCTCCTTGGCTATGTATTATGGACTCGAATCGATTCTCACTAATCTGCCACCTTTCTATTCCTAAACACAGAAAGATCTGGATCAATATATGATGGTTGTAGAAAAAAGTGTTAGTATGATGTATGGACTATATGTATGCATGTATGCATGATGCATGTGCTATGCAACAAATAGAAAATAACAAGTATCAAGTCAAGTGTACAACATACATCCTTCCAACCTTATTTCTCCCATACATGTATTCAATGGCGAGTCACTTATCCAAGGATTTTTGGTCTTGGCCTTAATATCAACAGGGGATATCAAGAACCAACACGCATGCAATATTTCACAAAGCAGTAAAGCATATAAATAACATTTCTAGATATAAAAGTTTAGCCCAATCCTTTTTAGCTCAAATGGGCTTCAAAAGTATGGGTTTGGGCTTTTACAAATAGAAATACCTCATGGCAACAATCACAAATAATTTGGGTAAATCCTAGGGGAAGTTCTAAGCCTCTACATGAGCTAAGTCTAGTGAAAACATCAAGGTTCCCTTAGCAAGATGCCCTCCTTTAAGACTTGAGTTACAGGCCAAGGTCAGAGGGACCCATCATCCTTTGTCAACTCAAGAGAACACTAACCCCCTTTAGTTAAACCGAGTTAAGACTAAGAGTGATGGTTAGCCAATCTACAATCCCATAAAGCTAGTGGAATTAAGGGACTATAAACCAACGCCATTGGCTAGTAGGGACATGTGTAGACGGCGGGGTTTAGCGCGCGCCCAAGTTTAGTGCAACCGCGACACTGTTTGAGCTCAGGGTTCTAGGGAACACACTAACCATTGTCACAAAGACATGGCGTGGAGATGAGGAGTCGCCACCCAGGGTAATAACTGGGACAAATTGAAAGTGGTGGTAACTCGATTCTCTAAT
>CATIWM010341425.1:0-10666 GCA_949671775.1 Mallotus repandus | reverse complement strand
TTATAAACCCTAACTTATTTCAACAAAAATATTAAAATTACTTACCAAATAAACATTTATAGCCTTTGAAGATGAAGATTAGACTTTGAAAATGATTCTAGACCTTCACTTTTACTTGGTAATTCATCTCTTTTTTTTTTTTTTTTTTTTTTTTTTAGATGAAGATAATGAAGAAGAAGAAGGAGGGGGAGAAGGAAGATAATCCTTCCCTCCTTTAAAGACACGTCCAAACTCTTTTTTTTTTTTAATAATAATAATAATAATAATACTAATGATAGTCATGAAAACAACAAAACCAATTTAAGCCCTTAACTTTCTAATTCTTGTTATGGACTTAATATCACACATATTACATCTATTTCTCATGACTATATGATATGCATGTTATGCAAATAAATGAAAATGTATTATGTGGGCGTTACAATATGTGTTCAAGATCTTTTTTTTTCTTTGATTTTTGAGTTGCTTTTGGTGGCTGCTCAGAATTTTTAGAAGCTTCCTCAGTCTGTGGGACTTTATCCGTTTCAGTTCCACCAGCATTATCCATCTAGGACACATCCAACACATAAGTATTAGAAATCAAGCAAAGTAAAAAACACAAATCTCAAATCAATCACAAATTCGATATTTGAAAAAATATTTATTCATCCCTAACATTTGCAATTCATATACTATTTCATCCATGACAGAAGGACTAATGATTGTTAACTGTTACAAATGTCAAAGATGAATAAATATTTTTTTAAATGTCAGGGATAAAGTAGTGTAATGGACCAAAATACAAGGGAGAAATAACAATTATCCCCAAACTTTATAAGAAAAAATACAAATTACAAATCAATCACAGATTCACAAAAGAAAAAACACAAATTACAAAAGCAAGCACATATAATTATATAAGAAAACATATTAAACAAACACAAAATTTATAAATTAAATTGGTAAATTTAACACATGAAATCAAGCACAAATTCACATCTTTTTATCAAAATCATAAAATAAAATAAGTAAAAAATCAATTTTTTGACTTTAACACATTTTCACAGTATATAAAAGATCTGAAAATGCATAAATATTTTCCAGATCTTAAAAAAAATTAATAAAAAATAATTTTTTCACATTTTAAAATAAAATAAGTAAAATTTTTTTATTAACTTTAAAACAAAATAAGTAAAAAAATTATTTTTATTAATTATAAAACAAAATAAGTAAAAAAAATATTTTTATTACCTTTGTTGGAAGTTCTCAAGCGTCGATTTGTAGCAAGGATTTTATATCACCGAGATATAAATAGATAGCTTCCACCATTCATAGATCAAAGAATTTCTTTAAAGCTTTCACCATTACAAAACCATAACTTTATGATATCAAAAGATCTATGATTAAAAAAAAATAATGAGTGATGTTATAAAACGATCTCTAAGATATATGATTCAAAAAAAAAAAAACAACGAGAATACAAAGCTGAAGTGGATCACTTAACTTACAAAAATCAAAGCAAAAAAAATAAAAAAACGAGAGAGAACACAGATCAATTGTCTATTGATCTCAAATCCTTAATGGAATGAGAACACAGACCATGATATCAATGAAACGAATAGAAGAACACAGAACATGAGAACACATATAGATGATATAGCAACAGGAGTTATGAAACGAAGGTCAAAGATGAGAGGTTGGAGTTGTTGAGAGAAACAAAGAGGGGCTAAGATTTCGAGAAGATGGAGATTTGAGAGGTTGAAGATTTAAGAGGAGGTGGCTAAGGTTAGAGATTTTGAGAGCAACACAGAGACAATAGGGTTAGGAGAAAGGGAGATACGACTGTGAAATGAGGGAGACAGACAACATAAGAATGATGCATATTTATATGTAGGGTTAAAAAAACCTATATTAAAACGGTGTTGTTTCAATGTTAGGAAGTTTGGGCGGTTCAATTACTAGAATCAGCGAGTCGAACTGCTAACCAAATCCGCCTCTTCTTAGCTTTCGCTGACCGAACCACCTTCTCCTCTCTGTCGGAGACCAAGCCTTTTTCACTTTGGCTCGGTCCGATTCGGCACACTCGACCGATTCAATTTTTGAACACCATACATTTATGAATTAAAGGTAATCATGCCAAACACTAAGCATCAACCCCCTCTAAATGGGACGGTCTTTCACCCTTACCATGGGGCTTGGCATACTATAGAGGGTGGAGGTTCTAATCCCCCTCCCCCTTCAACCCATATATAAACCCATATATATATATATATATATATACACTATAGAGGATGGAGTTTCTAATCCCCTCCCCCTTCAACCCATATATATAAAAACACTAATCAAATTTACATATCACTACATGCAATAATCTAATAAAATTTATAAATTAACTCCAATAACACTCACTTAATAACCGTAAAATCTAAGTTCATAAAGTTTTTATTGTAAAAACCTAGTGGAAAAATTATTTCACCAATTTAATTTATAAATTAACTCAAATAACAGTAGTGAAACTTAAATTCATAAAATTTTCATTATAGAAACTCCGTGAAAAAAAAAGATTGTCAATTCCATTCTAATGATGAATATTTTGTGGGGTTAAGAATTGAGAATTGCATACAGTTCAAAAAAAAAAAAAAAGAATTGAGAATTGCACAGGAGATGAATTGGCACTTCATATTGACAGCGGAAGGAGGCAATAATAACCATAATTGATGCCTCTTAGTTGTGGTAAAGAACCAAAAATTATCAATCTAACATTACACAATCTCTCTAACGAATGGATTCGCTATTATTATTGTTGTTATTATTATTATTATTAGTTACCCCAACCCCAACGTTCAGAAAATAATTCACCAAAAAAGCCACCTCCAGTCCACCACCTAATGATGAATATCTAAATTATATCCTGCACCGCATAAGCACCACCATCAACGCACATTACACCCTCTTCATCCTCCTATATTTGAAATGCAATAATCCTGGAACACGTGTAAAACAACGAACGTCAAGGCCACATCGGAAATGATGCACTGCACAACACCAAAACTATCACCTCTGCTACTGCTACCAGTAATATACAGAATTGAACGGTCGACTGAGTGAGTTGTGGGTGGGGGCCACGTGGTTAACCACAAACCAACGTGGGTTAGTGGCTCTTTTGGCTTTTTTCCTTGTCACTGTCTGTCTGACTCTATGTAGGTCCCATCTACTACACCGTCTCGATCTCATCAACGCCTCACATTGTTCTTTTTTTATAACACAAACAAACCTTCACTCTCTTCCATGCACAGCTACTGGTTCTACTCCACCTCCACTAGCGCCCAGCTGCTCTGTTTCTCCGCGAACCACAACCAGACCACATTCATGGAACTTTCTTCTCCTTTCATCATCTTCTCCTTCCTCTTGCTCTCCATTTTCTCTTTTGCAGGTGCATTTGCTTCACATTATCTACCAAAGTTTTGCTTCTTTTTTGTTTTCTTTTTTTGGTAAATATTAATGGGTGATCTTATACTATATATACACATTGTGCAGATTCAGGCTCAGTCGGAGTGAACTATGGTAGAATAGCGAACAACTTGCCTTCAGCTGTTAAAGTGGTTCGCCTCCTTAAATCTCAAGGTCTCGAGCGTGTTAAGGTCTTCGACACCGACCCTGCTGTTCTCAATGCATTGTCCGGATCCGGTATTAAGGTCACCGTCGACCTTCCCAACGAGCTCCTTTCCTCCGCCGCAAAACGCCAGTCTTTTGCTTTCTCCTGGGTTAAACGCAACGTCGCTGCTTACCACCCTTCCACGCAAATCGAGTCCATTGCTGTCGGAAACGAAGTGTTTGTTGACACCCACAACAGTACAAAGTTCCTTTTACCCGCCATGAAAAACATTCACCAAGCTCTGCAGACGCTTAATCTTGACTCTTCCATAAAAGTCTCTTCTCCCATTGCCTTAAGCGCTCTTCAGTCCTCTTACCCTTCTTCGGCCGGATCCTTCCGGCCCGAGTTGATCGAACCCGTTTTTAAACCCTTGTTGGAATTCCTCCGAAAAACCGGGTCTTTTCTCATGGTCAATGCGTATCCATTTTTCGCTTACGAAGGCAACTCCGATGTCATTTCCTTGGACTACGCTTTGTTCAGAGAGAACCCGGGTGTTGTCGATGCTGGTAACGGGTTGCGTTACTTTAGCCTCTTTGATGCTCAAATCGACGCTGTTTTTGCTGCTATGTCGGCTCTCAAGTACGACGATATTCGAATAGTTATAACGGAGACTGGATGGCCGTCGAAAGGTGACGAAAATGAGATTGGTGCTTCGGTACAAAACGCTGCTGCGTACAATGGCAATCTCGTCCGTAGGATTTTAACTGGCGGTGGGACCCCTCTGAGACCTCATGCAGATCTCACTGTTTATCTCTTCGCTCTTTTCAACGAGAACGAAAAGTTTGGGCCCACATCCGAGAGAAATTACGGTCTTTTTTACCCTGATGAGCGAAAAGTTTACGACGTCCCTTTTACTGTAGATGGCCTCAAGAAATACAAGGACAACCCGTCACCGCCGGCTGCCGGTGGTCAGCAGGTAACGGCTCCGGTTAGCGGCGGCGTTTCGAAGAGCACTACAGGGAACACTTGGTGCGTGGCCAATCCTGAAGTGGGCAAAGTGAAGTTGCAGCAAGGTTTAGATTATGCTTGCGGTGAGGGTGGAGCTGATTGCCGTCCGATTCAACGAGGTGCCACGTGCTATGATCCTAATACAGTTGAAGCCCACGCTTCTTTTGCTTTTAACAGTTATTATCAGAAGAAAGGGCGGGAGATTGGTACCTGTTATTTCGGAGGCGCAGCTTATGTTGTTACACAACCACCAAGTGCGTATTTTACCTCTATCTCTTAATTATTTGCTATCTTGAGCATGATAAGCTTATGTTAGATAAGAAGTACGTTACACTGATAACATGCGCCAATGGAGTGTTAAGAACAGCTGGCCCTTGGTCCACCGGCTACAAACAGTGCATGCCAAATTGCCAATGTCAAAAAGATCTGGCACGTGACTAGTCATGATGTGATGGAGAATCTTTCTCCATGCTGACGTGGCGTGCACTAATTGGAGGACAATATTAGCCCGTTCAGTATGTTGTGTAATGGCAGTGAAAATGAAGTCAAGATGTCAAAGTTACTGTTTATTTTATTTTATTGGTTATGCTGAAAAGGTGTTTTCTTGTTTGCAGAATTTGGGCGGTGTGAATTTCCAACAGGATATTGAAGACCCAACAAACGGGAAAACGATGATATGTAGTCTGTGCTAGCTATAATTTAGTAACTTTTCTTTTACTGTAGTGAATTTTTTGGGGGTGTCAATGTATTTATTATGGAGTA
This sequence comes from Mallotus repandus, assembly GCA_949671775.1. Classification (NCBI taxonomy): domain Eukaryota; kingdom Viridiplantae; phylum Streptophyta; class Magnoliopsida; order Malpighiales; family Euphorbiaceae; genus Mallotus; species Mallotus repandus. The sequence goes on along the minus strand of CATIWM010341425.1, from coordinate 5,322 downwards.
GTTGGAGTTGTTAGACAATTTATTTTAACAACATTTTCTGTAATTAGAAAGTTTTTAACAACATATATTTATATTTTCTATGTTCACTCTTCATTATCTAGAATAATTAAGGTATGGAGCAGGTTTTTTTTTTCTTTCTTTTTAGTTGGTCCCTTTCAATTCAAGGTTCTTGTAAGGCATGAATGTTTCAGTGATGGACAAGATATGGAATTTGAGATGGGGACTTGTTGGCTTATGCAATTGAAATTGATCTTGATATTTCTGTTTTGTTTTTCAATGTATAGCAGGGCAAAGAAAATTACAATTCGGTCAAATTTTCAATTGTGTTGGCTTATGCTATTTTAGATGATGAAGACGCGTTTTATAACCACAACCATTTGCTGGTGGTGACCTTGAAATTGATAATGTATAATGTTTATGGTTAGTGACAGAAAAAACACCAAGATTGGGGCACACAAAAGTTAATAATAATTTTTCTAAACAATCTATTATCCAATGGGATAAATCTGAAGGACAATATTTTGGCTAGAAATATTAATAAATGCACTAATATAACTCTATATAAGTAGGAAGGAATAAATTGATGGGAGGGGAGATTTCCGAATGAACGGAACTTACTCGATTTAATTTCTTATTTGGGTTGGTTCATTTAGTTTGATCCAATTTGATTTAGTTTGGTTCAGTTAATTTCACTCGATTAAAAAAATAGTTAAAAATTGATCGAACAGATCGAATTTTCATCTCTATTTATAGATCATTATTTTTATATCATATGTCCTCTATCCTTTTAATAAGAAAAATTATGTTAATATTTGCCTCATAAATTATACTAGAAATTTATTTCTTAAAAAATTTAAAATTTGAAGTCTTGATATTTTATATTATCAAAGAATTATTGCCGTGTACCACTAGATTTTAATATACATACGTATACCCCATATACGATATGTCTATGTATGCCATATACCACTATATACCATATTTCATATACCAGATTTTAATGGACCAAATATAATAAGATAGCATAAATTTGTACAATGTGCATGGAAATCCTTTCTCTTTTGAAATGCCATACAAATATTTTTATATAACTATAGTCACATAACATCCTGGCAGTTGTTAATTTATTCTTTCATTTATATATACCTTAAAAATATTTGATCTTTCTCTCAAAAAAAATTTGATCTAAAATCACTTTAAAATTAATTATTTGCAAATATTCATATAAAATCACTTTAATAATTTATACATGAATTAGCTAGTATTTAATATCTCATATTTTCACCAAAGGCTAGTAATTTAGTGGTATAACTTCATTCAAACCATGTACATGTAAGAAATTTGATTTTTACCTTTCTCTTCCCAATTCGAAAAAAATCTCGTATTTTTAAGTTATTCAAAGCCTATTGGGGTGGATGTTCACATTTCAGCTGTTAGAGAGGAGTATATGCATTCTGTGTGTACCATTATCCGAGTCATTTATGATACTAGCATTGAAGTTCAAGTCTCTCTGGCCTGAATATGAGTTTAGACATGATGAGATCCACTTTTGGCATTGTGCTTATGGCCTAACTTATTTCCCCCTTGGACTGTTATTAGTTTACTTCTTTTTGTTCAGTATCTAAAAGGGGTTGAGTTCTACTATGGCCTATGATGTGCTAGAGGATGAAGCACATTTTGCACACTCTGAGAGAGGTGCTAGAGAGAGGGTTATCGAAGTACATCTTGTGTATCTTTTTGCTTATATTTTTATATAACCCGTACTCAAGTATTTGTATTGGAGATGTTAATGTTCAGGTGACAGGACACCTTAACCTTATCATGTATATATTTGTATTAAGTTATGAAATCAAATGCTGCTTGCCATCGATAAATTTTAATGGGAGCTAGTTATTGTGTATAATTATGTTATTTACAATTCAAGTGATATCTTATTAAATGTAAGTGCGAGGTTAGCCGTGAGGTAATGCTACTCTCTAACGGTACCGTCATCGATAATGTGATATTATGTGGTAGTGCTGGAGGGGAGGGGTGTTACACAAGAAGTAAGAAGATTATCAAATGCTACAACAGTGGCAAGAAAGGTCACTTGAAGAAGGATTGGTGGAATTTAAAAGATTCCAGTCCTTAAGGAAATTTTGCTGGTGCATCAGATGATGACAATGTTCTATGAACATGAAATGGGAAGATAGAAAGAATAGTGTGAAGATGTGATTGATTCTCAATCCAATCTTTAAGTGAGAGATTATTAGCCAACTTACAAGGAAGTGGTGGCCAACTTGGTTTTGAGTTGTTTGCAAGCTGCTTGCTTGCCAAAACCAACTTGACTTTTGGTTGTTACAAGTTGTTTGCAAGTTGTCAAAGACAACTTGACTTTGGTTGTTTGCAAGTTATCAAATATAACTTGGTTTTGGTTGTTTGCTAGTTGCCTACAAGTTGGATTTGCCAATTTATTATGCTTAGCCCTTAAAGATTATAAGCCTATAAATAGGCATGGGTGGTGATGGCCATTTGTGTGGTATTGGTGGTGATGGGCGTTGTGAGAGAGTGAGTTGGTGAGTTGATGTATTAAGAGTAAGAAAAATATAGAGAGTGAGTTTTTCCTATTTCAAGAGAGAGTGTTAATTATTCTCTCCTTGGATAATAGAGAGAAGGATAAGTGTGTTTCTCATATTTCATGAGAAAGTGTTATTGTTCTCTCATTAGGTAATAGAGAGAAGGGTCCGTGTGTTTTCTCCTATTTCAAGAGAGAGTGTTATTGTTTTCTCCTTGAGTGATATAGAGAGAAAGTTTTGTAACTTTTATAATTTTTGCATAGTAAAATTTTTCTAGTCCTGTATGTGATTTTTTTTCAGATTGTATGTGATTTTTTTTCAGATTTGTTAGGAATTTTCCACGTAAAAATATGTGTTTCATATTTTCATCAAATTTATTATTTCAGTTATTTTATTTGCAATTCGCTGTACTCCCTTCACAATTTCCACATCAATTTTCACAACAGTTAAGAATTTTTTTTAACAAACTGCAATTCACTCAGCACCATTAAACAACAACAGGGGAAATTTTTTCACGCTTATTGAAAAATCATTTTCTTGGCCGACTACAAATGAACACTGAGAGTGGAAAAAATAGGAATCCAATGACAAGTGAGGAAATGACCTTTTTTTTTTTTTAACTTATCTGATATTTGCCTCGCAAGGCAGCTTCTCATAGACAATAACAACCATTACCACCACCTTCAAAAACAGCGAAAAACACCACGCTGTACACAGTAGCTGCAGCTGCTAGAGATCCGGAGGTATGTGGTCCTTCTTCTTCTTTACTCACGCTTGACTCTGGTTCCCATTACTAGTAGAGCTCTTCTCTTTACATTGTTGTTTTAAACAATTGATTCTCACAATTCACATAAAATTTTTTTAATATATAATTTTAAATTAAATTCATATATTATTTATTTGAGCTGTTTATATCCAAAACACAACTTATTATGGAATTGCCATACGCAAATGGAGAAGCAAGATATCATCACAAGGTTCCTGTTCCTGATGCAAATATTGTAACAAATTTCAATTCTGAGGTTGATGATCAATAACAACACCTGCATGTGGTTGCAGTTTACAAAAGACAGATTCCTGCTCCCATTTTAATGTACATACTCACCTCCCATCTCGCATATCGCTTCATACCTGACACGTCTCAAAAGACCACCCCCGACCCCTTACAAACAATGTCGTTTCTCCTCACCATCATCTCCAAATCATCCAACCTCGCTCTTTTCTCCCTAAGCCACAGGCACCTCTAGGTCTTTCACCTCCTCCACCTAAACACAAAAGAGAAGAAAAGATTAACAAAAAGAAAGAAGGAAGAAAAGACTGTAATTTTGAAAAACTAATTCCATATTTTAAAAAAACCGTGTTTTGGAAATTTTTTTTTTAATCAACCGTAATTGTGTAAATATTTTTCCTTTTTTAATTTTTTTTATGAAAAATTTCCTTTTATTTCGGTTTGGAACATGGGCCTAATTGGCCCATTATATTTTTTTTCTTTCTTCTTTCATTGTTTTTATTTATTTATTTGTTTTGTTTTTTAAGTTGTTTACTATTATTATTATTATTTATTTATTTATTTTTACACAAGCACACACCACTATTTTTATTTTATTTTTTCTTTTACATAATAACTTATATATTTATACATTTATTTATTTTTATTTTTAGGAATTTAGTAAGCAATTTAAAATTTATTTATTTTATTCTTTATTTTTTTATGTCGTTTTTTTATCAAAATAAACCCTCACTTCAAATGTAAAATCGTTCGTCGCTTTTTTTCAATTGTATTGATAAAGCGATTTTGATTTGCAACTTGATGATTCGTTTGTATGGTGTTAATTAGTCATATATTGACTCTATAGTCTTTAATTGAGTTCAATTGTAGAAACATCAATAAAAGTTTCCCAATGGAGAACTATAAACTCCACAAAGGGTAACCATCAAAATTTTATAAAAGGGATTAAGGAATCCACAAAAGAAGATTAAAATTAAAAAAACAAAGATCAGAGATCGATATTTATTGGATGTAAAGAAATAAAAGAAAATAAATTAGAATAAAAAATTGAGGAGGGATCACTACCGATCTAAGAGATGATCGGCGAAGGCCAAAAATAAAAGTGGTTAATGAAAAAATCTAGAGTGAAAAGACATAAAGACAAATAGGATTTTTTTCAAAGTAGTATGTGGGAGATCAAACCATTTAGAGGACAATTATTTTTTTAAATTATGTGAAAGTTAATTTCACAAATCAATACCAAAAACATTCGAATTTCAGATTGCATAATGCCTTTTGAGAGAAGTGATAACTATATTACTGCCTCACAAACTTTTTGAGAGTTATTGATAAATGTTTTGAGTATTTTATATTTGAGTATTGAATGATGGATATGCATTTTATAAATTAATAATAACAATATTTGAACTCTACATTTCTTGATTTTTTTGAAAGAAGTAAATTACTTTTTCACTAGTTAATTTAGTAGCTTTTTGAAACATTATTTGATAAATATTATGAATATTTTATCTTTAATTATTGGATGATTGATATATTTCAACCATTTAATACTCATTAATATGTCATTTCTAACAGTTTAATCCACAGATAAGGGCATATACTTGAATTAGATGCACCTGGAGTAAGCAATAATTTGATTAACCAGTTGTAGGATGCATGCACTGATTATCTTTCACATAAAATTAACCTATCTTAATTGAGTTGCATCCATTATTTCTTAGTTACTTAGTGCAGATTGCTGCAACAAAATCTCTTGTA
>CATIWM010341334.1:0-15569 GCA_949671775.1 Mallotus repandus | reverse complement strand
GCCCATCCACGAGTTGCTGTGACGAGTGCATTAAACTCGGGACGCAACCCATGAATTATGATCCTCCTCATCCTTGTCTCCGTAATTTGATTTTCAGGATCTAATTTTGAAATTTCTTGACATAAAGTTTTAACTTTAGTGAAGTACTTACTCACTATCATACCTTCCTGTGAGATTGACAATAACTCATTCTCGAGTTGTTGGAGCTTGGCGTCATTTGTCTGAGCGAATAATCCTGCAAGAGTGTCCCATGCCTCTTTAGGTGTCTTTGCTTCCTTGCTGCGTTGCAACAAATCATCCTCCACTGATACGGACAAAGCATACATTGCTTTTCCGGCTCTAATCTTCCACTTCTTAAGATCATCTTGACTTGTGGGAGGTGAGGTCTCACTGCCTCCAACAATCTCCCATAAATCTTGACCAAGTAAGTAGAATTGCATATGAGTACTCCAAGTGCTATAATTATTATTATTAAGTTTTTCAAGACTACTTACCGATGTAGTCATTTCCGCGATCGTGACTTGGTTTAATTAACTCTAATTAACCAAGTAAGTTTGGTCCCAGACCAACGAACTTTACAGTCCCGGACTGCACACTAGCAGTACCTCGACGTAACACGATCCTCGATCGCTTGCTCCGTATGCACTTGGTAGTCTGCTGCTCTCTAGCATAAATTTCCAAAGCATGCATTGAATTTTGCGTTGCACAAAAGCATGATGTTGATCGATAGCTAATTAGATGGTAAAAAAAAAGTACACAAAACTTGAAAAGTCAATGCAGCAACCAAGCGAGACTGCAAAACCATTCAACGCGGCTCCAAATCTTCAACAGAACAAAAAATTTCTTTCCCCACCTGAAAAAATAAGGAAAAGAAATCAGAATCTAACCACTTTTTGAGTACATGCCGTGTCAAAGCTTGCTGTGTTTGCTTATTTTACTGGAAACGCAATATCCCAAGAAAGTTTGAAAAAAAAAAAACTCAAAATTGATCCTGGTATTTGTCATTCATTTCAAAATCAAATTTCTTCCCGCTTCCACGGAAATGCTCCCGAACTTTTTGCCTCTGTTCCTGCTCTTCCCGTTTTGTATCTCAACTGACACTATAAAACTGAATGAATCCATTACAGAAAAAAATGTTGTATTCTCAAGAAATGAAAGTTTTGCCTTAGGATTTTTCACACCACGCAATTCTAGCAACAAATATCTTGGCATCTGGTACAACAAGCTACCAATAAAAACTGTAGTGTGGGTTGCAAATAGGGAGAATCCAATTCCTGGTTCTTCTTCAGGATTCCTCTTCATTAACTCGGTAGGAAACCTTGTGCTCCATCTTAATGATCAAGCCCAAGAATCTCCTCTCTGGTCTACTAATGTTTCAATGGTTGCAAGTCCAGGAGCTTGTTGTGTAGCTCAGCTTTTAGATTCAGGAAATCTTATTTTGGTCCAAATTGAAAGCAAAAAAATTGTTTGGCAAAGCTTTGATTATCCAACTGATACACTGCTTCCAGGTATGAAAATTGGATTAGACAGGAGAACTGGCTTAAACAGGTTCTTAACATCATGGAGATCGACGGATGATCCAGGAACAGGGGACTGGTTGGTCAAGCTTGACCCTACTGAATGTCCTCAATATTTCATTTTGGATAAGGATTTAACCAAGTATTGGAGAAGCCAACCATTGCCCTGGGATCCCACGACAAGACCAGGCTATTTGCGTGTTTCCGTTTACAATCAAGATGAGATATACGCCACTTTCTTTACAGATATTCTCTCAAGAGTTATAGTTAGCAGTAGTGGATTCATCCAGCGGCTTACCTGGGACAATAGTTCTCTTCAATGGGGGGGATCTCCGCCAGAGCCAAAGTACAAGTATGGACATTGTGGCGCATACAGCATATTGAATCCTAACAACGGTGATGGTCTTGCATGCATGTGCTTGCCAGGCTACCAGCCCAAGTCCTTGACGAATTGGTATCTCAGAGACGGTTCTGCTGGGTGCATCAGGAAAATTCCTGAGACTTCAATGTGTAGAAACGGAGAAGGGTTTGTCAAAATAAAGAGTGTGAAAATTCCAGATACTTCAATAGCAGCATTGATGAACAGGAATTTAAGTGTCACAGAATGTGAACAGCTGTGCTTAAAAAATTGTTCGTGTAAAGCATTTGCAAACCCAGACATAGATAGGAAAGGAGTTGGCTGCATGACATGGTACGGGGAATTAATGGACACTACCCAGGATTCAGAGGGAAGAGATGTGTACGTTCGTGTTGATGGAGTAGTGTTAGGTACTATGTTCTTGCATCACCATCAGTCTTGAATCTTGAATACTACATACAAAAGAAATCGATGCTAATGCTCTTATTTCATGTTCTTCCTATATATGCAGCTGAATATGCTACGAAGAAACGGGGTTTTTTAAAGAAGAAGGGCATGCTCTTGGGCGTTACAACAGTATCTGTTCTTGCTGTGTTCACCATTACCTTATTTGTCTATCGGTGGAAAAGGAAGGGGAGGAAAGCTAAAGGTAAAGAAAAATAAGATATTGTAGCATCTGAAATACTTGTAATTCTCAAGATTAACCACAAGTATACTAATTATAATTCTGGCCTTTTTGTCTAGAACAGTGAACAAGAAGAAGGAAAATGAGTTTCCAGAAAGTAGGCAAACAACAGATTTGCCAATTTTCGACCTGCGCACCATATCTGCTGCTACAAACAATTTTAATCCAGTTAACAAACTCGGACAAGGTGGTTTTGGCGCAGTGTATAAGGTAGTGAGCAATATTTTTGAGCTTGGTGGTTCTGAGCAATAACTAGTTTGAGATTCAGATTAAAGCTGAGATGTTTTGTTTCAGGGTCAGCTCCACGATGGACAAGAGATTGCTGTAAAAAGATTATCCAACAGTTCAAGACAGGGACTAGCAGAATTCAAAACTGAAGCCGTGTTGATTGCAAAGCTTCAACATAGGAATCTTGTGAAACTTGTAGGGTATTGCATTCAGGGAGAAGAACAACTGTTAATTTATGAGTACTTGCCTAACAAAAGCTTGGACTGCTTTATTTTTGGTAAGACACACCCTGTCCATTTTTTAAAGAACACATATAGACATTAACACAATTTTTAATTAACAAATATCTTGTTGTAGATCATACAAGAAGTGCAATTCTGGATTGGAGAAAACGCTTTGATATTATAGAAGGAATTGCTCGAGGAATCTTGTATCTTCACCATGATTCAAGATTAAGAATTATCCACAGAGATTTAAAAACTAGCAATATATTATTAGATTCTGATATGAATCCAAAAATTTCCGATTTTGGGATGGCTAGAATATTCCAAGGGGAAGAACCTCAAGACACTAACAGAGTTGTTGGAACATAGTAAGTATTGCCTGCCTCTACACACCCAATAGAACTCTAACTATTATGAAGTATATGCCTTGGATTCCGGGACAAAATCCCAACTCAAAACCTTAGTTAAGAGAATCCAACTTCTTGCAACTTGAATCAACAAACTAAAATAATGCCTCTTTGCTAACACTAAAGTAGTTTTTTTCTTTATTTTGATGTCTCTTATGCAGTGGTTACATGGCACCAGAATATGTAGTCTTTGGAAAATTTTCAATAAAATCAGATGTCTTCAGTTTTGGAGTAATAATGTTGGAGATGATAAGCGGAAAAAAGTGCAACACTTGTTGTCCAAATGATCTTTCTTTGAATTTGATTAGAATTGTAAGTGATAAAAAAAAAAGTTTAATATCACAAACCATTCAAGATGAGTATTTATTCATTGGAATTGCGCTATGAATTATACAGGTTTGGGATCTATGGCAAGAAGACAGAGTGTTGGACATAGTTGATTCTTCTCTGAAAGATTCAGCATCATCTTTTCATGCTGAAGAAGTTGTTAGATTTGTTCGGATTGGACTTTTGTGTGTGCAAGAACATGCAACAGATCGACCCAACATGCCGACTGTTGTTCTGATGTTGAAAGGTGAAACAGCTGTTCCGAGTCCGAAACAGCCAGCATTCATTTTGGGGAGAAATAGCACTGCCATAGCTCCATCACCTGGAGGAGGAACAATTTGTTCAATAAATGTTGTGACAGTTACCAACGTCGACGGTCGATGAAAATATTTGACTGATTCCTATATACATATTTTAAATTCTTTACTTCACGTTGTTTCAAATTCTTGACCCATCGAGGTACCACTTTCGTCAGATCTTGGCTTAATGACATGCACCATCTAGATTTCAAGTCAATTGTTTTATTTTGGCGCTTTGCTTTTTAAATCTTCATCAAAGAGACATGGTGCAAGAAAACAACATATACAAGCTACACCATAACATATCTTCTTATCAATCCTGACATTTTATGAAGGAAAAAATTTGTTTGTTCTGATTGTATTTACTTCTAGCTAATAAGTAATGAATAGGCAAAAATCTTCCAAAAAATATGTAATAAGTAACACACCCACATGCTCAGTCAATTAAAAAAAAAAAAACTAGAGACTAGGACAAAAAGAACCATGGACGTAAATTGTTGAAAACTAAAAGCAGATCTATATCCATTAAAAAAAAAAAAGGCTGATTTCACCACTGATGATATGATTCTTGGCAAGAGTCTTGTTCTCCAGGCCAAGACCATTCATTTCTGATCAAGTGCAATAGTTATTTACAGAATTTCTCCAACCAAATGCAACTTCAGTAGAAATAATTGGAATATATACTTTTTTGCATCTTGCTGTGTCTCGTCCCGGCGGTTATTTTCTTCCACACTAAAGCTTGCGAAGTCTATGTTGATAGTTTCCTATGAAGCTTACATTTCTTGTGAATGTTCACTGCTTAAACAAAGAAACACTATCCTAATTAGCATAAATTTCTGAAACAGCTTTGAATTTGCGTTGCATAAAGATATGATTGCATATCTTGACTGATACCCAACCCTTAGATGGTGAAAAATTGCACAAAGTCTGCAAAAACCAATCAAGACGGCAATTCTACGCCTCAAATCTTCAAGAAGAAAAATCAAAAGAAAGAAAAGAACACATGTACCTAACCTCCTTTTTAGCCCTCATGGTTTCGAAGCTTGTTGTATACGTGCTTATTTTCGGGAAAATGTAACATCTGTGCCCAATCAAACGGTAATATAAGTTGTAGGAAATGATAATGTCCCGTCAAGAAAGTTGATAAAACTCTTAAAATTCATGCACTGCAAAATTTCAATTCAAAAACTTCTTGCCACTTGAATCAACAAACCAAAATAATGCCTCTTTGCAAACATTAAAGTTTTTTTTTCTTTATTTTGATGTCTCTTATGCAGTGGTTACATGGCACCAGAATATGTAGTCTTCGGAAAATTTTCAGTAAAATCATATGTCTTCAGTTTTGGAGTTATAATGTTGGAGATGATAAGCGGAAAGAAATGCAAAACTTGTTGTCCAAATGATCTTTCTTTGAATTTGATTAGAATGGTAAATGATAAAATGAGTTTAATATCACAAACCATTTAAGATAAGTATTTTATTTATTGGAATTGAGCTATGAATCATACAGGTTTGGGATCTATGGCAAGAATACAGAGTGTTGCACATAGTTGATTCATCTCTGAAAGATTTAGCATCATCTTTTCATGCTGACCAAGTTCCTAGATGTGTTCAGATTGGATTTTTGTGTGTGCAAGAACACGCAATAGATCGACCCAGCTTGCCGACTGTTGTTCTGATCTTGAATGGTGAAAAAGCTCTTCCGAGTCCGAAACAGCCAGCATTGATTTTGGATTCGTTTTTGTTAGCTTTTCTAAAGCTTTTGCTTTATGTTGTTTTTGTAATAATTTTATTTTTTCATTTAATAATAATTTGAACTCAAAAGTGTGATGCTAACAATAAGAGTGTGTCAACCCAATTGAGATGTTTTGGTATATTTTTTGATTTCTGAACTCTAATCTTTTATTCAAAATAACTTCATCACCTGAAGGAGAAATAATTTGTTCAATAAATAATGTGACAGTTACTAACGTGAATAGTCGATGAAAATATTTGACTGATTCCTATATGCACATTTTAAAGAAGACACATGGAAATTGCCTTGAAGCAAAGGCATGATGGATGGTGAATGTTGACAGATTCCTAACCATTAAATTATGACCAATTACAATAAAATTGTAGTAATCTTGTGCAAATCTTCATGTACAGTAACTTCCAACATGACAATTTGTCAATTTAGAAACAGAATTTAATGAAAAAAATTTTCTATTTACTAACAATTTTTAGAAAGAACCGATAAAAAATTGTTTTTGCATAAGTCAGGTCTAACATAAATTTTTTAATTAAAAAGTATTTTGAAACAAAATAAAAATTGAATAAAAAAAATATATGAAAACAGAATAAAAATAAAACAAAACCGTAAAAAATAGCACTGATGTACAAAAATAGAATTATAACTGAACAATATATAAGAGAATTTGGGAACAAAACAATTTTTGTGTACCTAACTCGATAAAATTAGAGTTTGAATTTAAAATCTTTCAACTTGATATGATCTGATCTGCAAAAAAAAAAACAACTTCAATTGAGCATAAAATCAAGAATAATACAATGGTAAGCCTTAATCAGCAAAATTATATTAGTTTAGTTAATGTGAGAAATGGAAACCTAGGAGACAGTATAAATCTAACTTCACTCTACACATGAAGCTAGATCCTCCTCTTATATCCTTATCATTTACAACTGCTTCGTACTTCAGGATAAGGGACTGCTCAGACTGACACCTATTTGATGTGAACAATTAGTGCATTGACGATTCAGTATGTGTAACAACTAAACCTACAAAGAATAAAAATCCTTTCAAATCTTGACTATTTCCATTTTTCCTAGAAAGTTACACATATACCAGTAGTTATGAACCTAATTTTTTCAACCAAAAACACTAAATATGAAAGCTTTCGGATATTTTTATGAACTATTTCACTGACATTTTTATACATATCATTTTTCTTTTAATTCTAACATATGATTGTATTTTCTTTACATAATAGAAAACAGTTCTCATATTTGAACTTTAAAAATTTTTAGTGTTAAATCGATTATTCACTAATGTTTTAAATATATATTTATAAAAAAAAATTTATCTTTACACGCTTTCGCAATAAAAAGTATAAGCATCATCATTTCTGTCATTTTGTACAATTTAAGTGCACAAATAATTAAATACATTTTATAAAATTATCTTATATTAATTTAATACGTTTGGACATTTTGTTGCTTAAAAAAATAGTAATGACTTTAGACTAACATGAAAAGGTTGAAACTTATAAAATGCAATCCTTACTAGTAGTTTTCTTCTCATAAAAAACCCACCGTGATTCCCAAATTAAGTCCCCATTGATTTTATATTATTCTATTTTCACTCTGTGTTTGAGATGTGATAAAAATGAAAAATTTCCATGAGAGACAAAACACACCCCATGTTAAAAGTAAAGATAACTAAGTTAATTACATGTGCAATCTTCATTAATAGCACCGACAGGGAGATTAACTTAAAGTTATACCCTTCAATGTTAGAGGCATATACATGAAATTGGAATTAAACTAATATTCAGTTGACTGACTCTTCCAACTTTGGATATGATAATTAATGTTTTTGAGTGTTAATCCCGTTAATTGAGACGTTTTTGAATGTGACCACAAGTGGGGGCTGAAATTAATGTAGTCACCAACACCAACACCAACACCAACATGTCTTCTACAAAAATCTAGAATTACTTTACTAATTAGATTATTGATCTAATTTTCTATTAATCAAAGATCAAGTGACTGGTCCTCCATTTATTTTATAGGAGATTCTACACTTTTTTTTGTTGCCAAAGATGAAAAAGAAAATGAAAGTTTACTTGAAACTAACAAGAAATCTTTTATTATAATTTTATAATTCATCATGGTCAATCATAAATAATATATTTTTTTAATGTTTCTTTTAAATTTTTTAATAACTCTATCTGATATGAGATTTTTAAAAAATAATTTTACAGATTTGCTACATCATATTTTATTCTAGCTGTACATAATAGAGTTGTCTGAATTACAAAAAGGTCCCTGCAAATATGTAATACTACCATTCAAAACATGATGCAAAAGAAAAAATTATCAACAACCAAAAACTTTAGAATTGAAATATCCTTAAAAGAAAGTAGTTGCATTTACACTTGTCCACAAAAACCATGCATTTCGCTAGTCAAAAAAGGCAATCATACACATATTCCTAGCTACAATACATAGAGATTTGCTAAATAGAAATTGCTCCAAAGTTTTAAACATTATCTCATATAAAATTTTAGCATAAAGTCCAAAATATTATCCAAGACTAAAAAAAAATGTTGGTCCACCATAAAGTCTTATCTAATCTACCACCATTTTTAATTCTTAATTTTTAATTAAACATTACATCAAATTGGACCAACTAACAAAACCGTAAAATGGGAAATGAAATAAGAATGGACCGTTGCTACCTTCCTTGTATCCACCATCGTTGCCACCTTCCTTGCATCCACCACCGTTGCCACGCGGCAACACACCGTCCCCTAAATCAGATATGGACACTTTGCAACGTAAATAGCCCATGCTAGTTGACACGCATTTGATTTACTGTGGACCCTACCTACATCTGCCCCTAGTCTCATGGAACAACGGTGACGCTCATATTCTACCGCGTGTCTTCCATTCTTTTTTTTTTTTTTTGACCAAATCGTGTCGTCCATTCAGTATACGAAGCATGTAAAATTTTTATTCTACATATCACGTATCAAACCTACATATACTAAATTTATTGAAATTAATTGGTGTATGAGTAATTTACATAAAAAAAGTGTAAATATTTTGAATTTGAACTTCTCATTCTCTCTCTCTTTTCTTTTGAAATTTTAAAAATTAATTATTTTTATTAATTATTTAAAATTGACGGACAATCTTAGTGTAATATTTTAAATTTAAATTATAATATATATTTACGTTAAATTAATTTTTTTAAAATATTATTAATTTTATAATTTTATTTAAATCAAATTAAATTATTAATTTTTTAATTAAAAAAAATTTATTGGCTTAAAGTATTAGAAGCAATTACATAAAAAAAAAAAAAGAGAGGTTTCATATCAGTGCAACCCTTTTAAGAACTGTCAAACAATAAACTCTAAGAGAATGTTTGATTTAGTTGATAGATGTTTTTTTTCAATCAGTTACAATTTAGGTATTTAGTAAACTTCTAAAATCAGCTGATAATTAATTTTGTTCAAATCAGTTGTCAAACAATAAACTTTAAGGGAGCTTTTGGTTTAGCTAATAGATGTTTTTTCTCAATCAGCTACATTTTAGGTATTTAGTAAACCTCCAAAATCAGCAGCTGATAATTGATTTTGTTTAAAATAGCTGTTGATTTGAAAAACTCCATTTTGAAATTTTTTCTTATCAACTAGTAGCTGATTTGTATTTATTTTTTATTTAGACTATTTTACCCTTATTTAAAATAACTAATAAAAAATAATTTCATTTAAATTAAAATTAAATGTATGTAATTAAATTTTTTATAGTTTATAATTAAATAAATATTATAAATTATAATTAATAATTAAATAATTATTATATTTATACCTATAATTATTTTTAAAAAATTATACAATAATATCTATTTTTAAATGATCTATATTAATTATTTTAATAATATATAAATTAAAGACAATAAACTATTGTTTATTACTTTATATATATTTTTTAAATAATTTGCATAACTAAAAAATATTATAAAAAGTATATGAAATTATATTTATAAATAAATAATACACTTAATGGTCATTTCACATATAAATAGCAACAGCTAACAAAATTTTACCAAACACTTCATATTTATCAGCTAACAGCTACCAGCTATCAGCTATAAACAGCTAAACCAAACAGACCCTAAATATTAGACTCTAAATATCAATGTCACTCCATTTTCTCTGCTAACACTAATAATTAACAATCATGATTCTATATGGTACTAACAAGCGATAATATTGTCTCAAAAAATATTAATTAGTAATTAAAAAAAAACTAATTTACCAACAATTATTAAATTATTTAGCAAAAGAAATTATTTTTATTCAAATCACATTTTAAATAACAGTTTGAGCAAACGAAACATTAATAGTTTTGTAAAATTAGTGAGATGAAGTGTATTCTCTCTCTAGAATAGTGCTCTGTAAGTTTTTTTGTTTCTCATTCTTAAACGAGATCCTCGTACTTTATTCTTAACTTCCTTCTTTTATACTAACCTTTTGCTCCTCCCAACTCCTTACTATGCAACAAAACAACTCCCTTACTTTGAACTCTACAAACAAAAAAAAAAAAATCCATTAACTTTAGCTAGCAATTCAAAATTCAAAAACGCAAATGATATTAAGGTCTTGAGTCAACAAGCCCGTTCCCTGGAATTTAATGAAGCTCTTGAGAGTGAAATAAACAAATCCTGTAACTAACTGATGGGTAGAATACATAGCGACAAAAAGTATATATTCGGCAAATATGCTGCATCACATCCTATCCCAGGTTTGGTCATTTGCAGATTATCTTTAAGTTCAAGAACTAAATGTTAACAATACATTCTTAATCAAATTTGAGTCACTGCATGATAAACTTAGAGTCCTATAAAGAACTGTTAAAGAATGATAAAAAATTAAAAGATGGGTGTTATCTCATATTGAAAAGAAGAAAAGGGGTTTAGTTGGTTTTAGCAAAATTTTGTCAATCCCCCATTGTTTTGTTGTGAGAATGGGAGGAGTTTTTAAGGTTATAAATAGATTTCTCCTCCTCTTGGTTAAAATATGGCAATCACCATGTAATATTTGATGTATCATTGAAGCTATAAGCTATATTAGTAGAGAATTTATGAGAAATTCTCTTGAGTGTATACTTGAGCTTTTAAGTGTGAGTGAGAGTTAAATATTTTGTAGTGTAGTTGTAATAATTTTTCACATAGTGAATATTTTTTTTCTTGGTTGTCTTTTGACAGTGCTCGTGGTTTTTCTCCAATTTGGGAGTTTTCTACGTTAAATTATTGTGTGTTTCTCTGTCTTATTTTTCAAGTATTTGTGTTCAAATTATGATCTAGTGTGGTGAAGGGATTTGTTGTATTATAAGGGGCTTATTTTCCCCAACAATTGGTATCAGAGCCGATGGTTCGATAACGAGCTTGAAGATGGCGTAGGAATTTCTTTAAAATTCTTAGTATTCTCTGTGGTTGCGGCTTTGTCCGATCTCCTACATCAGAAAAGATTTTTTAGAAATTATTGTGATTCAACTGGAGGTCGCTAAGAAAGTTTTGTCACAAAAGCTATAATCGCCTAAAGAGATTGGGACTTTAGTGGTACTATTTGTGTTCCCCCAATCTTTTCTAGAAACTTTCTTAGTGCATTTTGTAAACACAATTTGTTCACTCATTATTCACGTAAGAGGTCACTGTAGCATGAGGTACTGTTTATTATTGAGCAAAAATGCGCTATAAAAGAAATATTGAGAGTGTTGTGATTGTAACAATTTGTCACATAGTGAAAATTCTCTCGGGTTGTCTTTTGAGGTGGAGAAATTTGATGAGGGTGTTGATATTGACTTGTAGCGAGATGAAGTCAATGATAATCAACTTGGTTTACATAAGAGTTTACAAGGTGTGGGCAATCTTGACACCTAAAGAAAAATTACCGGTGGAACGGGGTTAGGCAAATTGCTCCAAAATCAGTAAGTGGGGATGCTGATATTGTTGTCAGCAGTGGGTCTCTTTTCTCCATAAGAGACTGAATTATCCTTTTGGCATTTTTTTTATTTCCAAGAGTTGCCATGGAAGAGGATGTGTTACTGCTAGCGGGTCCATAAGTTTTCACACGGGCACTGGCTTGGTATAGATGTGAGGTGTGTGGTGGAAAAGATGTCAATGGCTGAAGAACTCTCCGAAAAACCAAGTGTGAGGGTTGCACCATAAATTTCAGCAAGTTTTTTCGACATGAGCCGAGGTGAAATTCTTAGAGTTGGTGAATTCTAAGTGTGTATACTCTTATGGTGGAGTATGACAATTCTTATTTTTCTAGAATTGTGACTGTTATAATTGATGCTGTTATGTGAGGTAACTGTTGTTTTTTTAATTTTTAATTATGGTGGAGATTGTTGAAGAGTGATAAAAAAAATTAAAAGATTGGTGTTATCCCTTATTGAAAAGAAGAGAAGGAAGGGGGTTAGTTGGTTTTGACAAAAATTTTCTAACCCCACATTGTTTTGTTGTGAGAATAGAATGAGTTTTTAAGGTTATAAATAAATTCCTCCCCCTCTTGGTTAAAATGTCAATCACCATATAGTATATTTGATGTACTATTGAAGCTATTAGCTATACTAATAGAGAATTTATGGAAAATTCTTATGGTGTATATTTGAGCTTTTAGGTGTGAGTGAGAATTAAATATTTTGTAGTGTAGTTATAATAATTTTCTACATAGTGAATATTTTTCTCTTGGTTGTCTTTTGACAACACTTATGGTTTTTCTCTAATTTGGGAGTTTTCCACGTTAAATTATTATGTGTTTCTCTATCTTATTTTTCAAGTATTTTTGTTCAAGTTGTGATCTAATATAATAAAAGAATTTATTTAATTGTAAGGGGCTTATTTTTCCCAACAAAAATCCCCTTGTCAATTAAAAAAAATTTATTCATTCTTAATGAATGGAAACTCAATCAGACACTAGAATAAATAGATTTTTCTCAAGAAAATGTATGGGTCCATATCTCAGGACGACCTTTGAATCCAATCACCATGAGCAATGCGGGAAATATTGCAAATTCAATATTCAATGGGTTGGTTAGAACATAGGAATTAATGATTAATGATGAGGACTACGATCTAATAATGAGAGTTAAAGTCTACCTTGATCTCACAAAACCTTTGTCTAATGGATTTCTAAATCGTCGCCCACAAAAGGAAGAATGGATCCATTTTCTGTTATGAAAGGCTACCTTCCTTTTATTATCTCTTTGGTTTTTTGGATCACCAAACCAATAACTGCAAATTAGTGAAAATCAAAGAAGAGATAGACCAAGTTGTGAAATCTAACCAGGCATATAGTCCTTGGTTTAGAGCCTTACCTAGGAAAAAACCCCTAGCAAATTCCTTTGATCAATGGTCAGAGACTCTCAGTTTCAAAATTCAAAAGATACACGCACTGCTACCTCAACTAAGAGACGCTTCTCTTAAGCACAAAGCAGAGATGCACAATGTCCAAGGCTTACCTATCGAATCAAAGGAAGACTTGGGATGCACACTGCCAAACCCAAATTATGCAGCTTCCAAGATGGCAGAACTCTGCCGTGAAAAGAAAACCCCCAAAGTTAATGAATTATACTAAAAAAAATGATCAATCAATCAATCCAAAATCAGAAATTAAGAAACCTGATTGATATTACTAACTGAATAATATCTTCCTTTTCTTGTTTTAATTAGTTAGTAGTTATCATTTTCATTTACTCTTACATATGATTTAATAGTAAAAGTGAAGTTAACGACTCCCATTACTTTTTTTCCATAGTTATTTGGAGGTTTTGCTCCCGTTGTAGGCCTTTGGCCCTTCCTTTGAATCAATGCAGATGTTCGAACAAAAAAAACAAACATTTTAAATATAAACGTTAATATTTCAAAAGGTTGTCGGTAATTGTTGAGCTTATAAAATAAAATTTATTTATTTATTTATTTGAATATAGTGGTACACTACGGATTAAAATAAAATATAGTGCGAGGCATTTTCTTTTCTTCCTTGTGAACCTTATATATTTAATTATTCTTCTTTTCTTATGAAAAAAAAAAGTAAAATAATAGAAAAAGAAACGACAGGCGCTTAGGATAAAGCCATGTGGCTATGTTTGGTAGCGTAGCTAAAATATGCGTGACTTTCGTGTGTAGTCGCTAGAAGGTGCTGTAATAAATTTTTTATTTGCACTTTTACTTTTTCAAGAGAAGGTAGGACCCAAAGGATCTACGGTATATTCCTTTGATTTCATAATTATATTTCGTGCACCGTCCAATTTCAATCAAACCGTTGATTCAAGGTTAGTGCCACATGTAGAGCCCCAATTTATCCATAAATTGATCTTTTTTTGAACCAAACATAAATTGATTAATTGGCATCATCTTTAAGAGATACATTTTCCGCATTAAGAAAAATAAAATTTTTAGCTATATTAAATCTATTATATCAAATGGTAAAATTTAAAATATATTATCTAAATATTATATATTTTATTAATAAAAAAATAATATATATTTTATTTTATATATTTTACCACTGAAAATATATATATATACCAAGTATAGGTAAAATTTACTTTAAAAAAATATTTTTTTATCAATATTTTAATTCAAAAGGTAAAAAATTTAAATTTTTTTATCTTAATTTTAAATTTTATATATAAAAAAATTATTTTTTTATAAATTCATTCAATTTAAATTTTTATAACTATGGCATAAAAAAACAAGCATTCGACGGAAAAAAAATTACATATTTTTATATGTATGTTAAATTTTTTTAAAGTCAAGTGAAGATTGTGGCCTAATCTGCACTCAAAAAAGTTTCATTTTCAAGTATTAAATTTTGCTTTTACCAAATTTTTTTGGATAACACCAAGATTAAATTAATCATGCCATATGTTCTATAAATAGTACCATCCATACTCGCCAAAAGACCATCAACAAGCTGCAAACATCAAGTGAAAAACGCAAACAATCAAAAAAACAGTTCTTTGAAAACAATCTTACAACCCCTTTTCGATTTCCTTTTGTTTAATTCAAGAAAACTGTAAACTATGGCTCCTGATCTTACCCCTGCTAAGCTTGCTGCCAATACCAACCCTTTGATTAAACAAGCTAGCATATCCAGTTGTGCATATGTTACTTTCTTGGCCGGTAATGGAGACTACGTGAAAGGTGTTGTTGGCTTAGCCAAAGGGTTGAGGAAGGCCAAGAGTAAGTACCCACTAGTGGTGGCTATCTTGCCTGACGTGCCAGAGGAACACCGCAAGATATTGGTCTCTCAAGGTTGCATAGTGAGAGAAATTGAGCCTGTTTATCCACCTGAGAATCAGACTCAATTTGCCATGGCTTATTATGTTATCAACTACTCCAAGCTTCGTATCTGGGAGGTACGTATGATATGAGTTTTTGAAAATGTTTCTGTTTTGTTCTGTTTTTATGTTTATGTGATGAAATAAAATTGGGTCATCTTTTGTTTTGTAGTTCGTGGAGTACAGAAAGATGATATATTTGGACGGCGATATCCAAGTTTTTGATAACATAGACCACCTCTTTGACTTGGAAGATGGTTACTTCTATGCTGTGATGGACTGTTTCTGCGAGAAAACATGGAGTCACTCTCCACAGAACAAGATCGGCTACTGCCAACAGTGTCCTGACAGGGTTAAGTGGCCTGCTGAATTGGGTCCTAAGCCTTCCCTTTACTTCAACGCTGGCATGTTTGTTTTTGAGCCTAATCTCTCCACATACGACGAT
>CATIWM010341297.1:0-10803 GCA_949671775.1 Mallotus repandus | reverse complement strand
TTTTTTATTCCAAATCCTTTTTATTTTCAAAATTTTACTTATTTTGAGTGACATCAAAATTCTAAAATTCTCACTCTTTGATCGAATAAAAAACACGATTAACCCGATACACTAACTTGACTACAAATACTAGCTTATACTGAAATTCTATCAACATGTATGTAAATGCAATGTATTATGAATGCAATTGTACCTATAATAAGGGTATGGATGTGACAATACCGCTCGCAATTGTGGACAAAATTAAGAAAATAAATGTGTTGTAATTCCTTTTGTCACATATATATTTTCGTCAAACTTTTGCAATGATAAATTAGCATCGATGCTTATATTTTATTCTTTTATTTAATTACATAACTTAAAGTATTGGTTAATTATTGATTTTTTAATGGAATAAATTTTATGTATATCAGGCATGAATAAAAAGGAAAAAAAAGGTTGGATTATGTAATTCTACAAATGCAGGACGTGGTAAAAAGAACTTGGAAATTGTTGATAAATATGAAAACACAAATGATGTAATTTCGTATGGAACTAAACGGCCATTTCAAAATCGTCCAACTTATTCATCTCTTGAAATAGGAAGTGCAAATTATATATTTATTGGGAATCATACAACAAATTTAGATGATTTTGGACTGTCTTCTAACATTATTGTTAGAGCCGATCCAAAATGGGGTCGTTTATGGGAAATAAGATGCAAAATGGAAGCTTATTATGGGTACCATGAGTTACCAATACCAAAAGCAATTTCAACAACTATATCAAGAAATAACAATGCAGAAGTTGATAATATGTATTAAACCGTGAAGCTTGTTATGGGTACCGTGAGTTACCAATACCAAAAGTAATTTTACCAAAATGTTGTTAATATGTATTAAATCATGAATTTATTTATGAAATGAATATCATTAAATAATTTCCTCAATTGGATGAAAATATAAAATATTTTATAGGTACAATGACTGGATTTTATTTGCTAGGAGATATTTTCAAGGCAACAAGTCGTCATTGGAATCTAGATGATGATTTTTCATATCCAATGGATCCAAGACAACATAATAGTCATTCAGTTTTGGTAAAAATGATTGAAGAATGGGAATATCATCTACGACAATCTGAAGCACTTCGAGAAGAAGCTATAGAACTTACTTTACGTGTACTTAAAGCATGGGCAATTGGAATAAGACGATGTGATATGGATGAAATATGAAATGCTTTATATCATATTAGAGAGGAGAATAATCGTATTATGATACGTATCAATAGAGAATTCTTTAAACGATGAACTGGGGAGTTATTAAATGATGGCGATGAACGACAAGCTAGATTCTATAATTCAATAGTACATTCGAATGAGTGTACCTCCACTATTGAAATATCAGATGAGGGAAAATAATATTATAAATTACATTAAACTATTTAATCTTTATTAGACATTTCATAGTCAGAAATGTATATGGGATTATTAAGAACATTGTTCATCTCTTGTTGTGTAAGTGTCATGCCCATTGTAGTTGCTTGATTATTGGCAAGCTTCAACATATAATACCTTGATCTTCTTATATACATCCGATTATTCTCCTCTAAATTTTTTTTAATTGCAACTTCATATTCTAATCGGTTTCGTCGTTGCATTGATATTGCCAAACGCCTGACAATAGGTGCTCCCAATTCACATAATTGTTCAACTACAATCTCAGCTTTATTAACTCGAAATGCCCATTCTCGTTGTAGGCCTGCATAATATTCTTTCAGATCTGACACTCTCAACTGGCGATAAGCATCAACATATTTTGGTAATAGCCATATTCTGCCTCTACCACCATATAAAGAACCACCTACCATCTAAAGAGAAGAAAGTATGTGTATGTGTATGTGTGTGTGATGGTAGTTTCATTATAAAGCTAGAATGATTACATATTTGTAGTACTAAACTACAACTCATAGTATTGGAAATTTATGTCTCATATATGTAATGCAAACATGTAAGTCATGATGTCAAATCAATAAAATTTTTAGATTGACAAAATGACATTTGATGACTGTAAATTATGTTGTCATTACATTAACATATGATTCGAATGTGTTTCTATTATTAAATTTGAAATAACTTTTAATGGGATGTCCCTATTACATAACATGTGAATGTATTGTTATTGCGCCACATGTTTACATATTGAAGATATATATATTTTTTGTTATAAATACTGACATGAAATTATTTTACTAATATTTTGGTAGATATGGAGCAAAATGTCTTGCCACGGGATTACATTCAGGCTGGGCCATACGACCCATCATTTCTCTATCTACAAAACGAGCATAGATCAGAGGCTATATGGAATGATGAGGTTTGAATTTAGTATACAATATTTTCATAAAAATTTAGAGTCTTAGATTATAAATAAAATAAATTATCATTATTAATTATAAACATTACATTTTCAGTTGGAAGATCCAGTTATAATATGTTGACTGACCACTCTAACAAAGAACATGTATGAAAACATGAGTCCAGAAATGGAGGGATTATTACGAGACGCTGGATTTCTTAGAGTAGCACAACTTCGCTAAATTGGCAAACTTGATCATCACCTTATTTCAGCTCTGATAGAAAGATGGAGACCGGAGACACATACTTTCCATCTTCCTGATAGAGAGTGCATGATTACGCTCCAGGATATTGATGTATTGAAAAGTTTTCCGATTGATGGTCATCCAATTACTGCGAGAGTTCATTCTGATTAACTAGAATTATACGAATCACTTCTAGGTACTTCACCAGAACCACCGTACATTCATTATTCGCTGGTTTGTAGTTCTTGGTTTAGGTACCACTTAACAGAATTGCCTTCACAACCTAACTTGAAGACATTGGATAGGCATACACGTGCCTATATTTTACAGCTTTGTTCGTCGGTTGTGTTCCCTACTGCAGCCACAAGCAAAGTTAGCTTGTAATTCCTTTAATTTTTGGAAAATATTGACATAATCAGTTATTATAGTTGGGGATTTGCATGTTTGGATTGGTTGTATAGTCATCTTTGTCGTGCATCGAGGCTACCAGTAGTGGCACAAATGGGCGGCCCAGTGTGGATCCTTCAACTATGGGCTTAGGAGCGATTTCCTTTTCTCGCCCCTACACTACATGACCAGTCGATACCTTCAGATGCACCTCTGGGACACATGTAAATTATTAAATTTTTTTAGTGCATGTATGATATTATGTTACTAATTCCTTAATACAATTATTTTAGATGGAGTAGAAGACGTGGGATTACATCGATTCCCACACATGTCATTACAGACATTCGGCTCAGACTAGATAATGCACGTCAGGATGAGGTTCGGTATTTCACTACATTAATAGTAATTTTGTTATTCATTATTATTATTATTATTATTAAATTTATTGTAATGTCATTTATTATTATTTTTATCATTATTATTATTGTTATTTATTACACAATGATTAATTGCTAAACTAATAAGGAATTATTAGTACAACTTCGACATAATGTAAAAAAAATTCACATAATAAATAGTTACTTTTTATAATTCATTATCTAATTGATGCTTTGTCTTTGTAAACAAAATTTAATTGTTTATATAGATTATCTAGGAGCCATACACTGAGGATATTATACAACAACTACCTGCTTATTGCTTACAAGGGCGAGACATATGGCGGGCATTAGTACCCCTTATATGCATCCACATTGTCAAATAGCACTATCCTAACAGGGTTCTACGACAATTTGGATATGTACAACCCATACCTCAGGAGCCTTTCCGACTTGATGCGTTGCATCACAATAACTTGCGGGATCATGACACAGATTGGGTAGAAAAACATGCCCAGTGGATCTCACTTTGGGGGCGTCGAGCTCATAGTGTTGTGGTTGGGCAACCATCACATGGATCCATACATTACCATTCCCAGTATTTGGATTGGTTCCGTTCAGTGACACGTCGATGGATCTCACCGATTAGTGCTTGCTTGGCAGTAGCTGTAAGTTTTTATATTTTATTTCGCATTTTTATTATTTTGTATAGGCATTTATTTGATTTTTTAATGTGTAGGCAGAATCAGCATATCGCATTGACTCATGAGTTATCTCAAGCTAATCAGATTGCCAATAGTACCTAATTTGCAATTAATAATTATAAGCGAAGAATCACTGATGATATGCCACGACCTAACCCTGCACCAGAACCTGCCCCACTTCCAAAACACTTGATCACTGTTAGGCCTGTTGATTTGGAGACAGTGCAGCATTATCAACGTCGTGCACGCCGTCGAGCCACTGCTCCACAACCCCTTTATGCAGGTGATGCATGTATTCGCGTTCCTCAGGCACATTCTGTTCATATTGAGTCCACCTCTGCAACTTCCACCCAGGCCATCAACATATCATCTACACAAGTGTCAGCAGTTGCTCCATCAGGCACTTCATTTATCCCTTAGCCTCAGTATGCCTTCACTTATCCATCCGGTCCTATTTTTCATGCTTCGTATCCCACTCCTCCTACCGAAATACCAAATTTTTTTCCATCCTTTGCCTCTTCATCACACCATACTCCCTATCCCACCTCACAATTTTTCGACATCCATCAAAATCAACTTCTATTTACTTCTATGATGGGATTATAAAAAATGGCTCCAGATATGCAAACTCATCAATTTCCATCAATTCCTTCTTCTTCCACCCACAATTTTCTTTCATCATTTACCACCCAACCTTATAAAGTGCCTACCCCCTCACATCTCACACCTCCATCTGCTGCATATTTGTATGAGCCTCGTAACACTAATGATGATGACGACAATGACAACGATGATGATGATGATGATGGTGGTGATTCTCCGATTAGTGGGTCTCAGTTCTTGGATATGAGCAGTGGACGACTTGCTCACTGTTGGAATTTAATGAATTATTTATTTATTTTATTTAATTACTTAATCCAAATTGATTTGGAGATGATGGTAGAACGTGCTACCTAGTGGGTATCACTAGGACCATGGGTGCATGGGTAATATCTTAGTATATGATATATATGTAAATGATTAGAGCTCGATTGATGTTTTACTCTTGGGCCGGCAAATGAAATGAAAAAGGGATGTAACTCGGTTGATGCATTGCTCTGGGGACATCCAATATGGAATAAGTGAAATGACTGTGGTAGTAACTTGGTTGATGCTTTGCTCTCAGGATTAAGAGAGCCGGAAGGCTATTAGAATAATAGTTTAGGGTTCTACCAGTTTTCCACCAAAAATAAATATTTTAAATATTTTTATACAAGGATTTCATATTAAATTAAATTAAGAAGTTTTAAAGAGACTCGATATGAATATTATCGAGAAAAGTAAATGATTTTAATAATTATGATTGTTTTATTCTAAAAAGGGTTTTAATAAATGGTTTTTAAAACCAGCATGCATTTTATAAAATTGATTCACCCAGTGAGGTCTGATTCCCCTTAATTTATTTTTTTCAGGACCGCACAGTCTATCTATAAGTATTCCTCTTATGTACTGAGTTCGTTCTTTACTAGCTACATTGTGTATGTTAATTTAAATTATGTACTAAGTAACCAAATTCTAGACACTGCAGTAGTTAATATCAAAATATGTATTATCAGTATCTGACTTTTAAATATGGTATTTGAATGATATTGTATTCAAAGAATATTGTTTTATGATTTTAATAGTGTGCATTTATTATTTTATTATTTAATGTATTGTTTATTCCGTGAATAATTTTTAAGGCTTGCTACAAGATTCGGTTATCTTATGTATCCCCATTCCCTAGTGCCCATCACGAACCTTCGGTTCGGGCCATGACAAAGTTGGTATCAGAGCCATTATTTTATTTTTGGCTCTAATGATCTTTGAATTACATTTTTCTTGAGCTACTGTGGTAATTAGGTTGATAAATGTCAATTGTTGTCCTCGTTGCTTCTAAGCTTTCGTGTTTGTGGTTGTCCTTTGTGGTGTTTTGAATTTCATTTGGTTGTCTTTTCAAAATGAGAAGGAGAGCACAGAATGCTCCTGCTGCTGAGGCAGCATATGATGATGATGAGCAGTCCATATAGGATGAGATTCCTCCCCCTGCTCCTCATCATAGGGGTAAAGGTAGGGGAAGAGGTAGAGGCAGACAGAGAGTAGAAGCAGCTCAGATGTAAGAAAAAGAGCAGTATGTAGAACAAGGAGTTCCTGAGGTTGATCCTGCAGCTGGAATGGCAGGTATTAACCAAGGCTTGGCAGCTCTGAATCAAGCCATGCCTTTAGTTCAGCAAAGGAATCAGGGGATGTCCGATGCAGATGCGGCGTTACTGTATTCGAGAGTGGGGAGAGTTTATTTTGCTGGCACTGGAGATGCATTGGATTTTCTTAACACCATTGAGGCCAAAACTCGGACAGGTTACATAGATTATCAGTGGATTATGGTGGTAGAGCTATCTGTTTAGGCCGCAGCTCAAGATTGGTTCATGCAGTCCATTCAGCCCCACATAACCATGATGACTTGGTTGGAGTTTAAGGAATAGTTTCTGAGGTACTTTTGTCCAGTATCGATGAGAGATAACTATAGATGGTAGCTACTGCACATAAGCAAGGGTGATAGGTCAGTGGTAGACTACACCCATGAGTTCCTCAGACTGGGTCATCATGCACTAGATGTGATGTAAAATGACAGGAGAGTTATAGAGTTTTTTATGACGGGTTTACGTACAGCCTACATCAGCATCCAGACTATAGGCCAGACATTGGACAATGTGTATTTTATTATTATGGAGAGAATTTATTTGGTATATTATTTGTATATATATATAGCGTGTTAGTGAAAGGTAGAGAGTTGCTGGCAGACTTGGTATTGTTGGATGTGATCGACTTTGATGTGATCTTGGGGATGGATTGGTTAGCTCAATACTATGCCACATTGGATTGTCGAGAGAAGGTATTGATTTTCAGAATCCCTAATGATGAAGAGTTTCGATTAAAAAGCGATGAGTTCAATGCCTCAGAATCTTATTTCTGTAATCAAAACTAGAAAGATGCTTAGTAGAGGATGTAAAGGCTATTTAGCTTTGGTCAGAGATACAAAGGTGGACATAGGAGTAGTTAAGAAGGTGCCAGTGGTGTGCGAGTTTTCTAATGTTTTTTCTGAAGAATTGCTAGGATTACCACCGGACAGAGAGATAGAATTCTATATCGATGTTGTACCTAGTACGGATCCTATCTCTATGCCACCTTATAGAATGGCGCCTGCAGAGTTGAAAGAGCTTTATGAGTAGTTGTAAGAGCTTTATGAGCGGTTGTAAGAGCTTTATGAGCAGTTGTAAGAGTTACTTGATAAGGGTTTTATAAGACCTAGCACATCTTCTTTGGGTGCACCGATGTTATTTATGAAGAAGAAAGATGGCAGTCTTCGACGTTATATCGACTACAGACAGTTGAACAAGGTCACCATCAAGAATAAATATTCTCTCCCAAGGATTGATGACTTATTTAACCAGCTTCAAGGAGCTTAGTGCTTTTCTAAGATTGATTTGAGGTCAGGGTATCATCAGTTGAGAATTAGAAGTGGAGATGTATTTAACACTGCATTTCGGATGAGATATGGCCATTATGAATTTTTGGTGATGTCCTTTTGGTTGACTAATGCCCCAGTAAACTTTATGGACTTGGTGAATTGGGTATTTAGGTCATATTTGGATCAATTTGTGATTTTCTTTATTGATGATATTTTGGTCTTTTCAAACAGTAAGGAGGAGCATGCAATGCATTTGAGGTTTGTGCTTCAGACTTTGAGGGATCATCAATTATATGCTAAATTTTCAAAATGCAAATTTTGGTTGGGTCAAGTGGCATTTTTAGGCCTCGTGGTATCCAAAGATGGCATTCAAGTGGATCCCAAGAAGATTGAAGCAGTTCCAAAATGAACTGATTGATAATGGATTGTAATGAACGAGATATACACTAACCATAAGAGCTTAAAGTACATCTTTCAACAGAGAGACTTGAATTTAAGACAAAGGAGATGGATGGAGCTTCTGAAAGATTACGATTGCTTTATTCTTTACCATCCTGGTAAAGCAAACATGGTAGTTGGCGCATTGAGTAGAAAGTCAGCAAGCAGTCTTGCACACATCAGCACAGAAAAAAGGCCAATCATTAAGGAGTTGCATGAACTGATTGATAATGGATTGTAATGGAAGATAACCAAAAAGTGTCTTTTAGCTCAGTTTAGAGTACGATCAGTGTACTTGGATAGAGTTAAAGCAACTCAGACAAGAGATCCACAATTGTAGAAGATTATGTTTGAAGTGCAACAAGGTCAATCCAGAGACTTTGTAAATGACAGTGAGGGCACATTGTGTCTGGGCACAAGGCTTTGTGTACCGGATGTGGATGAATTAAGAAAAGAGATTATGGATGAAGCCCATTTTTTTGCTTATACTATTCATCCAGGTTCTACCAAGATGTATCATGATCTAAAAGATACATATTGGTGGAATGGGATGAAGAGAGATATTGCAGAATTTATGTCTAAATGTCTTACTTGTCAGTAGATGAAGTTGGAACATTCGAGGCCTTCAGGATTATTACAGCAGTTGCCCATCCTAAAGTGGAAGTAGGATATGATTGCTATGGATTTTTCAGGTGGTTTACCTAGTACATCCAGTGGCTTTAATGCTATATGGGTGATAGTTGACAGATTGACAAAGTCAACTCACTTTCTACCAATTAAGAAGACGTACTCTACTGACAGGTTAGCAAAACTATATGTTAACCGAATTGTTTGTCTTCATGGTATACTAGTGAGTATAGAGTCTGACTGAGGAGCCACTTTTACTTTAGTCTTTTGGCAAGAATTACATGAGGCTTTGGGTACAAGGTTGGACTTCAGTAAAACTTTTCATCCTCAAATTGATGGTCAGTCTGAGAGGACCATTCAGACTTTGGAAGATATGCTTTGGATGTGTGTAATTAATTTTGGTGGTCAATAGGACGTACACTTGCCCTTGTTGAATTTGCATATAACAACAGTTATCATGCAAATATTGAAATGGCACCGTATGAAGCACTGTATGGAAGAAAGTGCAGATCGCCTTTGTGTTGGGAAATTGGCGAGAGATAGTTGTCAGGATCGGAATTGGTGCAAGTGACTTCTGAGAAGACACCCATCAGTCAACAGAGATTAAAGACAACCTTCAGTAGATAGAAGAGCTATACAGACCCTAAGAGGAAGGATGTGTCATTCTCTGTTGGAGACTTGGTGTTTTTTAAAGTGTCTCCAATGAAGGGAGTGATGAGGTTTGGTAAAAAGGGTAAGTTAGCTCCTAGGTATATCGGACACTTTGAGATTCGATCGAGAGTTGGCGAAGTGGCGTACCGACAGGTGTTATCGCCAGAGTTGTCATGGATTCACCAAGTGTTTCACGACTCGGTGTTGAGAAAATATGTATTCGATCCTTTGCATGTTCTTCAGCCTCAAACAGTGGAGATCAGCGAAGATTTGGCGTATGAAGAGTACCCAGTTGTGATAGTGGATCGACAAGTTTGACAACTCCACACTAAAGAAATTTTGATGGTGAAAGTACTATGGACCAACCATATGGTGGAAGATTGCACGTGGGAGACTGAGGCAGTGATGCAAGTGGCATATCCCTATCTTTTTAATTTGTGAAAATCTTGTACTCCTTTTGTTTTATTTAAAATTTGAGGATGATTTTTTATAAGGAGGGAACATTGTAAACACCCGATTTATATTAAAATTATAAAATATATTTTGAGACTTGCAGTGTTAATAAATATTTTAATAATATTGAGATTATTATTTTTGTGAAATTAAATTTGAGTAATTGGTGATGAGAATTTTTTTTAATTATTATTTTATAAAAGAGTGTAAATTTTATTGTAGTAAATTTTAACTAAGTATTATTTTGTCTTTTATTGTGTATATGTTAAGGTTGAGAGAGAGCTAAATTTGATTTTTATATTAGTATTATTATTATTATTTAAAAAAAACGTATAGCATAAAAATTTTTTTCTTTCTTTTTTTCTTTTTCTTTTTCTTCTTCTTCTTTCTTTCTTTCATTCTCTCTTCCTTCTTCGCTGGAGCCGACCAGCAGCCTGCCACTATGCTTGCCAGCCACCGTACATCACCTCGCCGTCGCTACCAGCCTCTCCTCATCGCCGTCCAACAAGCCTCTCCTCGTCGCCGTCCAACAAGCCGGTCTTCTTCTCTTTCTCTGGTTCTATTTGGCTGGTTTGCACTTCTCTTGGCCGGTGATTTTTCCGGCGTCCCCAGCTGGCCAACTTGGGCTCTTTCTCTTCTTCATCCTCTGGGCTACTCAATTCCTTAATTTTTTTAAGGAATTAACTCCAGTAAGCCCCTCAAAATTTAATTTTTCAATTATGTGTTCTTGGGTTAAATTGTTGGTTTAAACTTGTAAATGATTTTATTAGGTGTTGGTGCTTTAGGATTAATTGATGTAGAGATTATGAGCTACCCATGGATAGTTTTTATTTATTTTTTTGAATTTATTTTTGAAATTTGTACTATTCCGGCGCTCGGAGTTACTGTTCCGGTACCGTTTCAGGCTCAGGATGAATATATTTTTAATAAATTCTACTAATTATTTTGAGCATAGTTCATGAAGAAAGTTTATTAAAATTATGTATAGAATTTTTATTATAAATTTTTGAATGTTTATGTGAAAATTGAATTTTTGGAAAAATTAGTGAATTTTATATTTTAGTTGAAATTATTGTTAATTAATATGTTTTAGACA